>JAODAL010013280.1:0-91965 GCA_025379985.1 Phyllomedusa bahiana | reverse complement strand
AAAAGAAAATGAATTTTCTCCCCAACGCTTTATTATTTAAATTTCCCCCATTGGGAATCCCGAATTCTTTTTTCCGCGATTTCAATAAAAGTGTTAAAAAATTTGTATGGTCTAATAAAAATCCCAGGATTGCGAGAGAGGTTTTGACTAGATCAAAGGAGAGGGGAGGGCTAGCACTTCCAGATGCCAAATTATATTATATTGCCTCAATTGCCACAAGGGTTATGGATTGGTTCCACCATAGACATACCAAGTTTTTGGGTGCGGATGGAGGAGGAAATGTGTGGTATGTTCTTTGTCATCAGTTCCTTGGCTTGAGGCCTCCCGTCTAAAGTGTGCGTTTTCCCAACTGCCCTATGTGGCACAAATTACTTCGCGGGTTTTTAAATTGCTTGGTCGACAACATAATCTTTTTGCTCCGAATGGCCCACTTACTCCCTTGAGGGGCAACTCCTCTTTGATGGTCATGGCACCCTGCTTACTGTTTAGGGATGACCAGTTTCTGGCCCCAGCTACCTTTAGGGACCTGGTTACTTCGTGCTCCATTAAAAAGTATGAGGACTGTGTCCCAGTGCAGTTCAGGTCCCCTAATATATGGCTTCAATATATGCAAATCAGACATTTTTTCAATGTTATGAAGGACAAATTAGATTTGACTAGACCCCTGACTAGGTTTGAGGCACTTTGTGTGCAACAGCATCCTCCCAGCCACTTGATATCAACAATATATCGACTGCTGTTGGATGGTCAGTCCGCGCAATCGCCAGCCTTCCAGGCTAGCTGGGAGAAGGAGTTAGGGTGCTCGTTTCAGGCAGATAAGTGGAGCCAGGCTTGTGTCTTGGCGCATAAAGCCTCTGTCTCATGTAGACTACAGGAGCTTAACGATAAAGTTTTGACACGGTGGTACAGGGTGCCGGTGCTTCTGCACTCTTTTTATCCCCAGGTTCCTTCCACGTGTTGGAGGTGTGGGCTGGCGCCTGGCACCATGTCCCATATTTGGTGGGGGTGCGAGGAGCTACGTCCGTTTTGGACTAAAATCATTGAATTAGTTGAGGTTATCACAAGTTTCAAATTGCGGGATGATCCCTCGACTCTACTCCTCCTTATTCTCCCTATGCCTATGAGTGCTCTCAAGGGAAGCCTGTTGCTCTTCCTATTGATTGCGGCGAAGGCTCTCATTCCGAGGAAATGGAGATCCATTCAGCCGCCAACAATAGCGGAATGGTTTAAAGAGGTTTTCTGCTTACAAAGGATGGAGGAGATACGTGCGGACCAAACCCACTCTATGAGTCGGTACCTCCAGACGTGGAGGGAATGGACATTGTTCACTTCTTCTCCGGAGTACCGCACTTTTGTTTGACCTTCTGAGGTCAGTGCTTAGAACCAGGGGACGTATGTGTCACAATTGAACAGTATTTCTTTCTTTTTATTGTACTGATGTGTTGGCGATGGGGTCTGGCCGGGCCGAGTCCGAGGGGGTTGCGGGTAACTGTTTAAACTGTTCATCTTGAAATCTGCGGTTCTTTATTTTAGTGTCTTTCTGATACACTATACTGCACCTTCATTGCAAAGTGCTAACATAGGGCAATGACGCTTTGTGTACTCTCTGGTCATTTTTTTTTTTTTTCTTTTCCTCCTTTCTGGTAGGAGGTGTTTGTTTTGTTAATTATTACTCCAAACCCCTCCCTCCCTTTTCTACCCCCTTCCCCCCCCCCTGTTTTTTCTTATTTTTATTTTTATTTATTTATTTATTTTTTTTTTTTTCCCCTTTCTCTTTCTCCCCCCTCCTTTACCCCCTATGTCTGATCCTTCCCTTTTATTAGTATATGGCCCTGAGAAATGACCTATTGACCATGTAATGTGTTGACCTTACATTTGCAAGATATATGCTTATTGGTTTCCTTTTGTTTTTGTAATGCTGTTTATTCCATGACTGCTAATAAAGCTGTGTTGAAAAAGGAAAAAAGTTGTTTAAATTATACTGGACTGTTGTTGACGAATGGAAGACGGCCTTTAATACCCGTGATGGCCACTTCGAATATCTCGTCATGCCATTCGGCCTCTGCAACGCTCCGGCTGTGTTCCAGAACTTCGTCAACGAGATCTTCCGCGACCTTCTCTACGTCTGCGTCATTGTCTATCTGGACGACATTTTAATCTTCTCTCCAGATCTAGAGACTCACCACCACTACGTCCGCCAGGTGCTCAGACATCTCCGCACCCACCAGCTTTATGCCAAACTGCAGAAATGCCTGTTTGAACGCACCTCGTTGCCCTTCTTAGGATACATCGTTTCGGATCAAGGTCTCCAGATGGATCCCTCCAAGCTTTCAGCGCTCCTGCAGTGGCCCTGACCGGTGGATTTCCGGTCCATCCAGCGCTTCTTGGGGTTCGCAAACTATTACAGGCAGTTTGTCCCGCAATTCTCCACGCTGGTGGCCCCACTGGTAGCCCTCACTAAGAAAAATGCTAACCCAAAATCCTGGCCTCCCGAAGCCCAAGAAGCGTTTAATCGTCTTAAAGCAGCATTCGCTTCAGCTTGTGTTCTGTCTCGCCGCAGCGTTCATTTGTCCTAGAAGGGGACGCCTCCTCAGTAAGTGCCGGCGCTGTCCTTCTTCAAAAGTCCTCCTCTGGGAGATTGCGTATTTGTGGTTTCTTTTCCAAGACCTTCACTCCTGCCGAACGTATTTACACAATCAGAGATCGTGAAGTACTGGCCATAAAGTTAGCCCTAGAAGAATGGCGACACTTGCTGGAGGGGGCTCGCCATCCCATTGAGATCTTCACCGATCACAAAAATCTCCTGTATCTCCAATCTGCTCAGTGATTGAATCCTCTGCAAACCCGGTGGTCGCTCTTCTTCGCCCGCTTTAATTTCCCTCCTTCACTTTGGGCCCAGCCGAAAGAACGTCAGGGCGGATGCCCTCTCTAAAATCCTGGACACTGTGGGCCTAGAGCTGCCTCTGCAGCACATAATTCCTCCTGAACGGCTCCTCACGGCAGCTCCCGTGGATCTTCAACATCTACCCCCTGGGAAGACCTACGTCCGTCCTGCCATGCGGCCTCGAATCCTTAAAGGGGTTGTCTCGCTACAATGATTGGGTTTTAATTAAAAGATCTTTAAAAAACAAGCAGCTTTGCAATATATGTTCATTACAAATGTCCTACTGATTTTGAGTTAGCCTGTTAGTAGGAGTGCATCACTTCTCAAATTTCTAAGCAGCCAACCTGTTGATCCTTATCTTATGGCGGGTCAGGTCTGTATGACTCATCACCTTTGAAGACAGGTCAGAGCTGAGACCCCCTAGTGGAGGGAGGGGGAGGGAGGACTCTGGCTTCTGTGTCCATGCTGCCTGGATTAACCCCTGTGTGTGCCTGCTTCCTCCTGCTCTCTACACAGATTGAGCAGAGATGAGTCTGATCAATAGATGTGACAGCAGTGACCCTGTGTGTTACTATAATCATGATGTGTCTGTGGAACTGTCACTATACTAATACTATACAGATCAGGCATGTGAATACTTCATGCTATGCTGTACTAGTGACACATAGTAAACACTTCCCAGCTGCCTGTGTCTGTTCTGACAGGGTTTGTTTTGTTGCTGGAGATGTGGAGACTTGTAAAACTAAGCAGGGATATAGGAACAATGCATCCCCTCTGCTATTAGCATACACAGCAGCTTCACAGACCTCTCTACACTCATAGATCAGCCCTCTCCTGCAACAGACCTAGGCAGGCACACACAGGGTTAACTCCGTCAGCAAACCCCCTCCTCCTTGCTGTATAGAAGTTATGGAGCTGCCTGTGTGCTGAGGGGAGGGGGAAGAGGGAGCAGAAGAGACAGACCAAGGAAGCAAAGCCCCTCCATTCAACTATCAGGCTCACTGACAGACTGAAAGCTTGTAATGAGACAACTCCTTTAAATGGGGACATTCCTCTCGAACAGCGGGCCATCCTGGGGTGCACAAATCTTTACAATTGATCTCTCGCCACTATTGGTGGCCCACTCTCGCTCAAGACGTTAGAGACTTTGTCCTGGCCTGTATCTCCTGTGCCAGTAACAAAGTCCCTCGTCTCAGACCCGCAGGTCTGCTTCTGCCTCTTCCGGTGCCAGAAAGACCTTGGTCCCATATTGCCATGGATTTTTTTTACTGACCTCTCGGCCTCCTCTGGAAACACGGTCATCTGGGTGCGACTGATAGATTTTCAAAGATGGCTCACTTTGTTCCCCTGCCCGGGTTACCCTCTGCCCCCAGCTGGCCCAGCACTTCATCCACCACAATTTTCGGCTACACGGGCTACCATGGCATATGGTCTCGGATAGGGGGGTCCAGTTTGTTTCGAGATTATGACGTGCTCTATGTAGTCAGTTGCAGGTTCAGCTAGACTTCTCATCTGCATACCACCCTCAAACTAACGGGCAGGTAGAGAGGGCTAACCAAGTTCTAGGTACCTACCTACGACATTTTGTATCCACCCGTCAGGATAACTGGTCTGACCTCCTTCCCTGGGCGGAATTCTCGTATAATTCCCTAGATTCGGAATCCGCTGGAGCCTCTCCTTTTTTTTGTTGTGTTTGGGCGACATCCCCGCCCGCCTCTCCCTCTGGCTACCTCGTGTTACGTTCCTGCCGTGGATGCCCAAGTGCAGGACATCAAGGCACTCTGGCAAGTCACACGACAGGCCCTTCTAAGGGCCTCCGCTCGCACCAATGTCCAGGCTGACAGGTACCGTAGACCTCCGCCCCTATTTGAGCCGGGTTATAGAGTTTGGTTGTTTGCCAAATATATTCGTTTCAAGATGCCCAGTTATAAGTTAGGCCCTAAGTATTTGGGCCCTTTTGTTGTACTTCGGCGACTGAACACGGTGTCCTACAAGCTCCGCTTGCCTCCTACTCTGCGAATCCCGAACACCTTCCATGTTTCTCTCCTCAAACCTGTGGTGCTGAATCGCTTCTCTCGTGGATCTATCTTGCCTCCTCCTGTGGCCAACTCTGATAACATCTTTGAGGTCAAGGAGGTGCTGGCGGAGAAAATGGTGAGGGGGAAGCGGTTCTTTCTGATTGACTGGAAGGGGTTCGGGCCGGAGGAGCGTTCGTGGGAACCTGAGGCCAATCTGTCACCTGACCTCCTCTCTAAATTCCGAAAAAAGAGGGGGAGACCTAAAAGGGGGGAGGGGGTCCCGTCATGGGGGCTGGCGCGGGTGCTGTCGCCCTCCGCAGCCACCCTCTTGCCCGCATGGGGTCCGGCGCAGGGGCCGCTGCCTCCCACTGCCTGCGACCGTCCCCTTGCTGCCCGGCTCCCGGTGCCAGTACACTTACCCTTCCACGCTCCTGTGCTCTCAGCTCCTGTCTGTCCCAGGTACCTATTTACGTCATTTGTGTCCGCCCGTCAGGATTACTGGTCTGATCTCCTCCCCTGGGCAGAATTTTCATATAATTCCTTAGACTCAGAGTCTGCTGGAGCCTCTCCCTTTTTTGTTGTATTTGGGCTACATCCCCGCCCGCCTCTCCCTCTGGCTACCTCGTCTCACGTCCCTGCCGTAGATGCCCAAGTACGGGACATCAAGGCACATTGGCAAGTCACATGACAGGCCCTTCTACGGGCCTCTGCTCGCACCAAGGCCCAGGTCGACAGGTACCGGAGACCTCCGCCCATATTTAAGCCGGGTGATAGGGTTTGGTTATCTGCCAAGTACATTCGCTTCAAGGTGCCCAGTTACAAGTTAGGCCCTAAGTATTTGGGCCCTTTTGTGGTACTTCGGCAACTAAACCCGGTGTCCTACAAGCTCCGCTTGCCTCCCACTCTGCGTATCCCGAACGCCTTTCATGTCTCTCTCCTCAAACCGGTGGTGCTGAATCGCTTCTCCCGTGGATCTGTCTCGCCTTCTCCTGTGGACAACTCTGATAACATCTTTGAGGTCAAGGAGGTGCTGGCGGAAAGAACAGTGGGGTGAATCGGTTCTTTCTTATAGATTGGAAGGGGTTCGGGCCTGAGGAGCGTTCGTGGGAACCTAAGGCCAATCTGTCACCTGACCTCCTCTCTAAGTTCCGAAAAAAGAGGGGGAGACCTAAGGGGGGGATACTGTAAAGGGGGCTGGCGCGGGTGCCGTTGCACCCCGGGGCCGCCCCCCGCCCACAGGGGGACCGACGCGGGTGCCGCGGCTACCCGCGACCATCCCCCTGCTACCCGAGGTCCAGCGCCGGGCCACTTACCCATCCACACTCCTGTGTACGCTGCTTCTGCCTGCCCCGGCCGCCGCGCGCGTACCCGATGCCTAGGGCGCGCGCGAGATGGCTGGTCTGGATTTAAAGGGCCAGTGAGCCGGTAATTTGGTCAATTGCCGGCCGCTGGTCCTATATAAGGAATTCGCCCCCAGCACTCTCTGCCAGATTGTTGGTGTGCGTTGCCTAGTTGAGAGTGTTGGAAGTCCTGTCTGATTACCCGTTTACCAGTCCGTTCCACTGCGTTTCCTGACCTTGCCTGTCCGTCTGCCTGTCTCTGACCACGAACCTCTGCCACCTGCCCTGACCTCCTGCCCATCCCGACTACGTCACCGGATTCTGAGTCTGTACCATGCATTACCCCGGCCGCCATCGCAAGCAAGACACGTCAGGGGTTGCGACCTAGTAGCCTCACGCCGCAGCAAGTCCATCCCACTTTGCGACGGGCTCTGGTGAATACCGGGGGCTGCTTAGACTCCGCTCCCTGGCGTGGCTTAACTATCATCGCTTGCTGTGGTCCAGCGAATCCACCGAACCCTTACACCTATATGTGGGTGTAAACTGCTGTTTGGGCTCGTGGCAGGGCGTACAAGGGAGGGAGCGCTATTTGGCTTTTGGAATGCAGTTTTTTGGGTGCCATTTTGCATTTGCAAGGCCCCAAAAGTAGCAGAACAGGTGAAACCTTCCAGAAGTCACCCCATTTTGGATTCAACACCCCTCATGAATATCATCTATGGTTGTACTGTGCATTTTGGGTGCACAAGTGTTCCATAGTTTTTTTAGCATTAGGCCATGAAAATTGGGAGAAAAAAATCACAGTTCCATAATTGTTTTTTGGGTTCCAATTTTACAGCGTTCGCCGTACAGTGTAAATGACAGGATAACTAAATTGTGCGGGTCGGTACAATTGCAATGATATAAATTTTATATAGTTTTTAACTTTTTTATTTTTCTGTATACGGAGCTGATTATGGGCTTTTTTTGCGGGATGAGGTGAGGATTTTTTTAGTATCAATATGGAGTACATATGACATTTATATCACTTTTTTTTGTGAGGCGTTTTGAACAAAATACAGCAAACCTAGTAGTGTTTTTTATTTTTACAGCAGTATCCATGAGGTATAAATGACATGCTAGTTTTACTCAGCAGGTAGATACAATTACAGTGATACCCAATTTGTATACTGTATTTATTTATGTTTCACTACTTTTACACAATAAAAACACTTTTAATCAAAAGGGAAAACACATTTTTGCATCGCCGCTGTCTGAGCGCCATATCGTTTTTAATTTTCTGTGTACGGAGCTGTATAGCAGCTTGTTTTTTGCAGGATGAGTTGACGTTTTTATTGGTATCATTTTTGGTGTGACAGGGCTTATGATCACTTTTAAATCCGTTTTTGGAAGGCAGGATGAAGAAAATACTGAAATCATAGTAGTTTTTTTTATTTTTAACAGCGCTCACCGTGCAGCATACATGACAAGTTAGTTTTACTCTATGGGTCGAGACAATTACGGCGATACCCAGTTTATACAGTTTTTTATGCTGAAGTGCTTTAAAAGAAAATGTATGTATAATTTTATTTTTCCGTATACAGAGCTGTGTAAGATAGCTTTTTTTTTTGCGGGATGGACCGATGTTTTAATTAGTACAACTATGGCATTTATATGATTGGTTTTTTTTCAACGTGCGGAGTTCAACGTGCGGATTAATTAACATGACAGATTTATAGGGTAGGTCGTTACACATACGATAATACCAAATATGTGTACTTTATTTTTTGAGGCGATTGGCATTTGTAAAGGGGAAAAGGGTGGTGTACGTATTTTATTTTTTGTGTTTCACTTTTTAAACATTTTTTATACTTTTTTCACTTTTGCCTGTAGGGGATTTGTATCAGCGATCCTCAGATCGCTGACACAAAGGAGACTGGTAGATAGCATTGCCCCTGTATACTGGTCTCCATGCCAACTGTCAATCACCCTGCCCGGCAATGCCTGCCCACAATGCATTGCCAGTCAGGGTGACATCACAGACAGCCCAGGAAGTGTTTCTTTCACTTCCTGGGCTGCCTGGTAGGAGATCAGCTGTGCCGAGAGCAGACAGAAGAAGCCAAAATGTACATTTCAGTACTTCTTGCACAACTTTCTGATCTGTGACAAGGAGCTTAATGGCAAAATTCAAAAGATACGGTCTCATTTAGTTCATTTAAAAAAATTAAGAATTGTTCATGCTAAAATTTTAACCAAAAGCCAAACGTCCTTATCTTTTTGTGTGCAGTGTATTGTATAGACTATTGTTTTAATGTGGATGATTTTGGCTTACCGCTAAGGCCCCGTTCACACGGCTTATTCTCCCGCGGATTGCGCCGTACTGCGCGCTGGATTTGCGCTGCAGTACGGCGCCAATCCGCGGCAGCAATTACGGTAATCCACTGCTCTCCATAGAGAAACAGTGGATTCTGTCGCTCCTCCCCGCTTGGCTAATCCGCGGGGGGGGAGAAAGTGACATGCAAATTATTTACGGCGCGTACGCGCCGTAAACAATGCATTGTCTATGGGGCCGGGAGCAGCGCCCCCGCCGCGCTCTGGCCCCGCCCCCATCCCGCCCCTTATTCACGGTGGATTTGTGCGCTCAATACGGCGCACAAATCCGTCGGGAATAAGCCGTGTGAACACGGCCTAATGCAAACCCAAAATTCAGTATGTCAGAAAATTAGAATAGTGTATAAGGTGAATCAAAAAATGAATTGTAATCCAGAAATGTTGGCTTGCTGGAGGCTCCTTTTGCATGAATTCCTGCACCGATGCAGTGTGTCATAGCAGCCTGTGACAGTGCTAAGGTGTTACAGAAACCCAGGTTTCCTTGATAGCGCCCTTCAGCTCAGCTGCATTGTTGAGTTTGGTGTCTCTCATCTTCCTTTTGACAATACCCCATTAATTCTCTATGGGGTTTAGGTCAGGTAAGTTTGCTGGCCAATCAAGCACAGTGATACCGTGCCATGGTTATTAAACTAGTTACTGGTAGGTTATTTGGTACTTTCGGTAGTGAGGGCGGGTGTCAGGTCCTGATGGAAATTAAAATCAGCATCTCCATAATGCTTGTCAGCAGAGGAAAACTTGAAGTGCTCTAAAATTTCCTGGTAGACAGCTGCAGTGACCTTGGATTTGATATTATACAGTGGACCAACACCAGCAGATGACCTGGCTCCCCAAATTATCACTGACTAGGGAAAGTTCATACTGGATCTCAAACAGCTTGGATTGTGGCCTCTCCACTCTCCCTCTAGACTCTGGGACCTGGATTTTCAAATGCGAAATTGACTTTCATCTGAAAACAGGACTTTGGACATTGAGCATAAGTCCTTTTTCTCCTTAGCCAAGGTAAGACACTTCTGACGGTGTCTCTGGGTCATGAATGGCTTGACACAAGGAATGCAACAGTTGTAGCCCATATCCCAAATATGTCTGTGTGTGGTGGCTCTGGAGCAATTACTCTAGCCACAGTCCACTCCTTCTGATTCTCTCCCAAATTCTTGAATGGTCTTTTCTTGACAATGCTTTCAAGGCTGCGGTCATCCCTGTTGCTTGTGAACCTTTTTCTACCACACATTTTCCTTTCACATAACTTTCCAATAATATGCTTTGATACAGCACTCTGTGAACAGCCAGCTTCTTAAGTGAATGACTTTTTGTGGCTCCTGCTCCTTGCGGAGGGTGTCAATGAATGTCTTCTGGACAACTGTTAAGTCGGCAATCTTCCCCATGATTGTGTAGCCCTCTGAACCAGATTGATCCCTGACTGGATGGACACCAACATTTTCTTTGCTTTTTTGGGATAGAGAAGTGAGACTAATTACTTCATCTCAGTATGGCTTCTTAGGCACAGTCTATAATGCATATTAGCTCATCTTGCAGATGGTTCTTCAGCTAAGTCTGAAGTCCAACAATCATAGCACTTCCAGATTCATCTATCAAGCAGGGGGGTGTGACAATGTCAGCATCTGAGGACATTTCATCTGGAGCTTGCTTCTGTTCCACCTAATACACTTAGGGCCTGTCCCCACAGCACGGGTTTTCACCTGTTTTTTCAGACAGCTTTCGGTCTTGAAAACCGCCTGCAAACCGGGTGAAAACTTTTAAAATGGGCCTCTATGGAAAACCCGCTTAGCAGTCCCCACTGCACGGGTTTTACGCCCGGTGTATTTTCAGACAGCCGGCGGTTCGAAAAACATAGAACATGTTCATTCTTCCGACTGGTTTTCGGGAAGAATATGAACATGTCTATGTGAAGGGGGAGGGTTTTTCTCCGCTAATCGCGATTAGCTAATTAGCCATTAGCTAATTAGCGATTAGCGGAGAAAAGCCGTCCCTGTGCGGCTGTGTGCACAGCCCGAAAACAGTACAAATACCAGCAGGATAAACCGACCGCTATTTGTCCTGGGCCGTGTAAACGGCCCCTTAGGGGGCATGTATGAAGACTGTCAAGGACTTTCTTTGTGGCCCATAGCAACCAATCAGTTTTCCCCTTTAATTTTTTCAGAGCACTTTACGAAATGACAGGGGAGCTCTAATTGGTTGCTATGGGTAACACAGAAAGTCATGGACAGTTTTCATATATGTGGCCCTTAGAACCTACTGAAGACATCAAAGCAAATACATTAATTAAAAATGTAATACCAAAAAAGACAAACATTTCCGGTTTACAGAGTACAAAACAATAAAGTAGTCAGACAGACATACAACCAAGTGCAGACTGTGCTAAAAAATGCAGAGCAGCACTATGTCTAGTTTAACTAATGTGAACTGGAGCCAAAGAAAGACACAACAGCCGATCCACCTGAAGGAACCTAATTCCTTGATGAAAAAAGCATTCTTACTCGTCCACACGACGAGCAAAATTTACTTGTCTGATTCTATACTCGTAGTACAGTCAAAGCGAGTCCCATTCATTTCTATGTGGTTTTGGACGCGGACCCACGTTAAAAATGACATACAAATGTTTGGGGAGCGTTTTACTCAAGGTTTTTACCCATCCCCATTGACGTCAACATTAAATTTCCACAAATTTTCCACGTGGAATTTGACCAATAAATGAATATGTGCTAAGTTCTTTTACAACTAAAAAACGACTGGCAAAGTACGCGTTGTATCAACTACAATGAGTATTTTCTGTTGAGGTCAATGGGAATGGTTAACTAGCGGTTTTAGATGAGTATTTCAAGTCGGAATCCTCGTGGATTCTGGCTTGAAATACTCGTCATGTAGACAGAGCCTAAGGAATAAGGATGCAGACATAAAAACATTTATTTTGCAAATAAATTTTAAAATACTGCTGCTGTTATTAAATACAAAAAATACCTACTCATCTTGCCCCTCATTTCTGTTTCAGCGATGTCACTGGTGGTGGTCTACTCCAGTCTTCTGTTCTCTTCTGGCTGCTGACGTTCAGCTCCATTGCCTGACATCACAACCCGAAGCCGTCACTTTAGGATGATAATATTAAACAATAGCACATGACTATGGGACGCGAATGCTAGGTCTACACTGCATTGGACAAAAAACGGCCAAAAGTCAAGCGTTTTTTTGGTTTTTGTCACATTTTGTGCAAGAACTGCAGTTAGTTCTCGTTTTCTTGCTGTCACGCATACAATTAAATTGTATGGGAAGACGAAGAAACTAAAAGCAGTGGGGCTGGGGGCGTGGCCTAGCCGTTGAGGAGACCAGACGTGTGCTGCAGGAACTCCCGCTTCTACCGGCCATTAAGACCGTGAAATCCTGCTTTATACTGCATAAAACTACACTGCACAAAGTCAGAGGGAAGCACGGGCCCTCCATATTGGAGAGTGGGCGGCGCAACTTCCCACCATGCAGCCTGCGGTCGGAGGGGCGAGAGGACCAGGAGAAGCCTGCCGGAGTTTACAGCACAGCCGGCGGTCAACTGAGATCCTGGAGCGAGGACACTTCTTCTCCCGGCCTGCGCCATATTCCAGTACACGGCCCCGGCGCTCTGCAGGAGTGTCACGGCTCCCTTTCCCGTGTTGGGTGCAGCAGGCAAAGCGCCGCGAGGAGGCTGTGGCAGACGGCGTTCCGAACAACGGGACTTCTAGTACAGCGGCAGTCCGGGTGTTTCCCGTGCCCTTCTTACACCCTTGGGACCATGAGTACTGCGTTCCCTCTATCTCCACCTGCCCTAGAACTATTGGAGACGTTGCCATCTCCCCTACTGACTGTGGGATTCCCTGTTCCATAGGAGATACTTCCTTTATATACTAAATCCTCCATACTGTGAGTGCAAACAACACGGGCCAGTTGAGGGGACACTTTATAATACCCTGGTTTGCCCACGCCTGCTTGGCCCGGTGAGAGTCAACATCATAGTTGGCAACTTTTGAAAATGAAAAAGCAGGAGACATTAGTGGGCGGCGCGCGTAGCGCGCCGCGGCAAAAATTTGCATGGCCACGCCCATCTTGACGGTATGTCACGCCCCTTCAAAAAGCCACACCTACTCCACCTAACTGCATATCGGCTTTGGAACAAAGCCAGGTAGATGCCCTTATAGCCAGGTAGTAGCCCCCCATAACCAGCCATATTTGTAGCCAGGTAGATGCCCCCCTTTGTTGCCAGGTAGATGGCCCCCATTGTTTGCCAGGTAGTGCCCCCATTGTTTGCCAGGTAGTGGCCCCATTGTTTGCCAGGTAGATGCCCCCATTGTTTGCCAGGTAGTGCCCCCTCTGTTGGCCAGGTAGATGCCCCCATTGATTCCAGGTAGTGCCCCCTCTGTTGCCAGGTAGATGCCCCATTGTTCGCCAGGTAGTGCCTCCATTGTTGCCAGGTAGTGCCCCCATTGTTAGCCAAGTAGTGCCCCCATTGTTAGCCAGGTAGTGCCCCCATCGTTAGCCAGTAGTGCCCCCACTGCCCCCCTTGTTAGCCAGGTAGTGCCTCCATTGTTGCCAGGTAGACCCCCCATTGTAGCCAGGTAGTGCCCCCATTGTAGCCAGGTAGTGCCCCCATTAGTAGCCAGGTAGTGCCTCCATTGTTGCCAGGTAGTGCCCCCATTGTAGCCAGGTAGTGCCCCCCATGTAGCCAGGTAGTGCCCCCCATTGTAGCCAGGTAGTGCCCCACATTGTTAGCCAGGTAGTGCCCCCATTGTTAGCCAGGTAGTGCCCCCATCGTTAGCCAGGTAGTGCCCCCATTGTTAGCCAGGTAGTGCCTCCATTGTTAGCCAGGAAGACCCCCCTTTAGTAGCCAGGTAGACCCACCTTTTGTAGCCAGGTAGTGCCCCCATTAGTAGCCAGGTAGTGCCCCCTTTAGTAGCCAGGTAGTGCCCCCATTGTAGCCAGGTAGATGCCCCCCATTGTAGCCAAGTAGTGCCCCCCATTGTAGCCAGGTAGTGCCCTCTCTGTTGCCAGGTTGTGCCCCCCATTGTTAGCCAGGTAGTTCCCCCTCTGTTGCCAGGTATTTGCCCCCATTTTAGCTAGGTAGACCCCCCATTGTAGCCAGGTAGACCCCCCCATTGTAGCCAGACAGTGCCCCCCTAAAACTAATAAAAATAAAATGATAAAATCCACTTACCTGACCAGGCTCCTGCAGAGCGGCCAGCTCCAGCCGATCTCCTCAGCGTCACAGGGGAAGTGAGTGCAGCCGCGCGTCACTTCCTCTGTGACGCTGACATGTGTGTACGGCGCACTCCGGCGCCGGACATACAGGGGGAGGAGGCAGGAGGGAGCGCTCCCTCCTGCCTCCTCCCTGCTCAGCGAGACTCCGGGCGGGTGAGCGGACCCTGCGCCCGCTTTACCCGCCTGTGGGAACGGACCGGCGGCGCCAGAGTAGTGCACCAGCGCTACTCCGGCGCCGCGGTCATTTAAAGGACCCCCGCCGCCTGCTGGCGGCGGGAGAAATGCCAACTCCCCCGGGAGGGCGGGGGGGGGGGACCCCAAATAGCGGGACCCCCCCGCCAAAAAACGGGAGAGTTGGCATGTATGGTCAACATAAACCCTCTTCCCTTGAAGTCGCTAAGTTTTCTACAGCACATCGAAGAAGTGCCTCCATATTTCCATTCTTGTATACTACAACTACAATTTGTGGACCTCTGCTGCCCTCCTGTGGGTACTTAGGACACTACAGCAGGACTTATAGTTGTAACTCTTGGAGCCCAGACTACTCTCCGAACATAGTGTGGACTCTGAATCAGTCAAATAAATATTTGCTCCACACGTGGAGTGCTAGATTCCTTCTAGTCAGATTTTAGTGCACCCCCATACTGGTCTGCACTCTGTTTTTCACAGATAATTCCTTCAATTCTGCAGCAACTCTTCTGCTATTGCTGGGATTTGTGTTGCCCCCCTGAGTACATATGGGGTAGAAGTTTTCTGGACTGCTCTCTTACTACATCAATAGAACTCTGGCTCTCCCTTGGCCGTATACTGATAGGGCGTGCTCCCAGACGGCCTATCACCCCCTATCTTTATTGGTGTCTGCCACGCCAACGTATGGCAGGTCACCTGTCATCTTGTTCAAGTGTTGAACATTCCCAGCGTATTAGTATAATGTGAGATAGTGTCTTCTGTTTAAGCCAGGAAGTCCCCATTGTGCGTTGTACACCCAACTGTTCTACCTCCACTTCACTGAACAGACAGCGGCGTCCTTTGCTGTTACTCATGCATTGTCTCTTCTTATGGCCCCTACCAAACCTGCATCCAAGACTATGGAGAAACTGGACAAATTCCGCCGAGCAGACGGCCCCTCCCAGGCAGGTGCCGATCCCGTATCAGACATGCAGACCGAACATGACCAGGAGGATTCGGATACAGAACCTCTGAGTCCAGAGACCTTGAAAGTTCTTGCCTCTATACACTCATGTCAGGCTACTCTAACCTCTCAAATAGAAGAGATAAAAGTGGATATCTCTTTGCTCAGTCATGATGTGCAGAAAACGCACGAGAGGGTAACAGAGGTGGAGAATAGAGTCAGCACTTATCAGTCGAACGGTTAGATTTAGTCTGACCAGGGCGGTGGTGGATGACCTAGGTAGGTATGTTGTGCTGATATGCTCCTTATTTCATGCCCCGTTTATTATAGTTGGCATATATGTCCCGCCTCCATATTCTTCGGTGGTGATCAGAGAGGTCTTGGAGGTTCTAGCTTCACATCCTTCTGTGCCAAGTATTTGGCTTGGGGATTTTAACTGTACCTGGGACAAGCGGTTAGACTGTTTTGACCCATCCTGTGCAGGCCCACCGGATCCCACTCCCTCCTCTCTGCATTCACTACTGATAGACTTTGGAGTCTGTGATGCTTGGTGCTCTAGGAATCCAACGACACGTCAATACTCTTGCTTTACCACGCAATTCAATGCCTTGTCACGAATTGACCTCATGTTGGTACATCTGTCTTTGCTCCCACTTGTCGAGTCGGTACATTATCCTGCCAGGTCAGTTTCGGACCATGCCCCAGGTATATTGTATCTTAAACTAGAAAATATGGCACCCAGAACTAGGTGGTGCTTGAACCCGTTTTGGTTGCAAATCCTACCTCCTGCGCAGTACTTCCTCGACAAGTGGCGCATATTTTTCCAGGACAATGCTGGGTCAACATCAGTGGCACTGACGTGGGATGCCTTCAAGGCGTACGCAAGGGGTATCCTGACAGCCTCTATTAGTGATCTTAAGAGAGGTTTAGCTCACCAAGAGCTTCAGCTGGCTAGGGACGTAACGGAAGCGGAGCTTCGTTATACCAGAGATCCTTCCAGTGAAAATAAAGCTGAATAGATGTGTAGGACCAGACTGTACCAGTCTTGCTTGCATTCCAAGGTGCAGAAAAAGGCCTTTTTCAGTAGACAGTCCTACTTTGAGTATGGGGAAAAGTGTGGTAGACTTCTAGCATGCATGGCACGAGGGACCTTTGAGCCCCCGGTGATCCCAGTATTAATGTCTACGGATGGGACTTATGCTCGTGACCCCCTGGTTATTCTCGAGATGTTTCGCTCATACTACTCAAATTTGTACTCCTCTAAGATTGCTGTTTCAGGCTCTGAGATTAGGGACATTAGGATAGACAATTTCTAGAGGGTCCTATCACTGAGCAAGAAATAATTGATACCATTCATTCTTTTCAACCGTCTAAGTCCCCGGGAGGTGATGGGCTTCCGATAGAATTTTACAGGGCATATGAGGGACTCCTCGCCCCTCAGTTATTGGGAGTATACCAGACAGCCATGCAGGATTTTGCGCTTCCGTCCTCGATGTATGAGGCCATTATTGTAGTCCTCCCCAAACCTGGGAAGGACCCTACGCTCTGTGACTCTTATCGACCCATTTCTTTGCTCCAGACCGACATCAAGATTCTGGCCAAATTACTTGCTAGGAGGCTTAACAAGGTTATTCTATCGATTGTGCACGCGGACCAAACGGGGTTTATGCCCGGGAAGTCAACGGCGTTAAATCTGAGGCGACGGTTTACTAATTTACAAGCCATTCGTGACGAGGTGGGCTCTAGAATTGTCATCTCTTTAGACGCAGCTAAAGCCTTCAACTCGATCGAATGGTCCTACCTCTTTCTAGCGTTGGAAGCATTTGGTTTTGGCCCCTCCTTTATAAATTGGATTCGGTTGCTCTATATGGACCCCGTCTCTAGGGTAGCTGTGAATGGGTGGGTTTCAGAACCTTTTGCTTTACACCGTGGGTTGAGGCAGGGATGCCCTATTTCCCCCCTGCTTTTCACCCTGGCGGTAGAGCCCTTAGCAGCCAAAGTTAGATCTGATGCTCGCATTAAAGGTCTATCGGCTTCTTCTATCTGTGAGAAAATTAGCTTATATGCTGATGATACTCTGTTGTACCTGGCGGACCCGCAAAACTCTGAGTTCTACCTTGGGGACCATTAGGGAATTTGGGTCATTCTCCGGTATCTTGATCAATTGGGAGAAATCCTAAAATTTTGCCGATTGACCCCTCCGTACCCATAGCTGATGCGGTTGATTCCCCGTTAGTGTGGGCCTCTTCCATTACATATTTGGGGATACAAATATCCAAATCTGTCCAGGAGTTTGAAACTTTAAATATTACCCCCCTCTGTGCATTTTTGCAGAGCAAAATTAATAACTGGAATAAACTCCGCTTCTCTACGGCGGCACGCTTCTCTAGTCTTAAAATGACGCTCTTACCTAAAATACCCTATATTATCCAGCAAGCCCGGTGTACCTTCCCATTAGTGTAATCTGCCGTCTCGGGAGTCTAGTACTTTCTTTTATATGGCAGGGACGCAGACACTGAGTAGCAGCGAACAGTTTGACTGCCCCTTGGGATGAAGGGGGGGCTGCCCTGCCGGATTTCAATTTATATTACTTGGCAGGTCAGATGTCACACTTGGCTAGGTGGGGAAATGAGGAGCAGAATAGGGTTCAAACCTTGGTTGTTTCCCCATTTCATAGGGGTTATCTACACCCCCTGCAGCTCCTTTTCTTTGGCACTGCTGTTGCTAGAGGTAGGTTGCTTAACTTTCCTATCCTACGGCAGGCCCTCTTGGTTTGGCAAAAGGTACGCTCATTGTATTACTCTGAGGGTATTGATCTGTTCTCACCAATATGGCACTGCAGACTCTTTCCAGATCTACTCAGCATGTCCGACGAGATTCCCTGGAATATGATGGTCCCCCGAGTCCTTAGAACTGGGTCGTCCCGGGTGTTGTCTTTTACATGTACTCTTTTGGGTAACCTGCATAATGGGTATGAAACATACTTGCCTGTTGGATCACCTGGCCTTTATGTTGAGCTGAATATAGTTTTCCTGAACAACTGAGATAACAATAGTGTTTTGCTTATGTTTTTTTATGTTATTCCCTGCTGGTTGTAGGGTTGGTTGGGAACATTGAGTATTCTTTTGGGTACGTTCGCATAGAACCTTCTGGTTTTTGTTGAAAGTTATGTAACTACACATGTGTCTTGATATGTTATTGTCTGGAAATAACTGTTACGGAAGTGGTGGTTAGTCATATTGTGTGGGGAATACGCTTATGTACCTTTGATTGATCCTTCAAATAAAGTTTTATTTGTGAATCAAAAAAAAAAAAAAGCAGCGGCGCTGAAAGGCGATTGGAGAAAAAAATGACCTGTGGATATGTCTATGGGGCTGACTAAATGATTGTATTTTTGGTGGTTTTAAAATTCTAAAACCGCTAAAAATATGATCGTACTGCTATGCCGTGGAGACATAGCCTTACTCAGTTTGGTTAGATAGGAGAAAGAAGTCTATAGTGCAACCTCAAACTAAAGCACATAGTAGGCTGATAGCACATAATAGGCTGAATACAGCAGCTGCACAGAATGGGAATCTGGCTAAGGATCTGACAATTGTCAGTGTGATTAACATTGCTTTCAATGGCAAAAGCGCATCGCTGTTCACACGAGTGATCGCCGATGCGCTTTTCACGATGCGTTTTTCGGATCCGTTTTAAGAATTGACATGTCAATTCTTCTTGCGTTTTACGCAAGAGAAATCCCCATAGGAAATAATGGAGTGCGCTTTTGGCATCCCGAAAGCGGATCCAAAAGCGCAGAATACATTTGGGTGCGTTTTAGATCCGTTTTCGATGCCAAAAACGCATCCGTAAAACGCATTGGATTTAAATTAAATATAAAATTTTAATATTATGTTTGGCTTATATTTAGTTTATAAATGTATGTAAATATATATATATATATAAATGTATATAATAGTATATATATATATATATATATATATAATTTTATATATAAATTCTATACAAAAGTTTAAATGTATATAATATTATAAATGTGTATAATAGTATATAAATGTACATTTATATATATGTACATAAATATATATATATATATATATATACTAAATATATATTTAATTTATAAATATTTAGTTTAGAAATTATTTAGTTTATACATGATTGTTATTAATTAATTTACATGGGGTGGGTTTGAAAACTATTGGTTGATTTAAAAAAAAAAGGGGGAGGGCGGGTTCTAAAATCATAGGTGTATGTACAGCTGACTGACACTAGGTAAAAAAAGTTATTTTTCTTGGTCATTGGTAGGTTATATTATATTTAAATTGCAGTTTGATAGGTTGATTTAAATAAAGCATTGAAAAAAACGGATCCAAAAAACGGATCCGTAAAACGCATGCAAAACGCATCCAATTAGCATCCAAAAAAGGATCAGCTGTTGCGTTTTTTGGATCCGCTTTTTGGATGCAGTTTACATCCAGTTTTCGCAGGTTAAAAACGGATCCGTAAAACGCATCCAAAACGGATCCAAAACGTCGTCTGAACAAGCCCTAAGGGTTAAGCTACACCTTGCACCCCTCAGAGAACAATCGAAGAAGTCCCGGATAGTATATTCAACAGAAATATAACGAAAACCAAACAAGCATGCAAGCAAGTCAACTGTCCAAGTCCACAGAAAAAAAACACAGGGTGGGAGGGTCAAGAGGTCATTTTATAGGGTTGGGAGGCTCTAAATAACCCTGTCTAATTTGATTAAATTAAAAGTTCTGTGTGTCTCGATAGTACTTTTTTTGTTTAACTTTATTTTTATTACATTTTTTAAGTTGTCCTGCTAGTACATAGCAGCAGAAATACTCCACCGTCATGCTGATAGTGAGATGGAAAATATTTGTTGCGTAACCAGTTTTGTAGGACTACTTCGCTCTAGTGCCACCTACTGTCATCAACAAAGCCTTTTAGAAAACGAAACAAAACTTTCTGAGTTCTGTTCAGTTATGTCTAACTTTGAATGGATTAGGACGTGTTTTACTTTTCTCTACAACATTTGTATAAAACCTCTGCTGTATTTCAGGAATGGAAGTGAACGCCGGCAGCTTGAGAACCAAACACATGAAGAAATCAGAGAGAAGACTGTACAGCTGGAAACAGCCGCCCAGAACACAGGGGTAAGTGCAGCACAGCTGTTTGTGTGTTTCTCTATGACTGTACTGTGTGTCTTGGAGTAGCGTAGCTGATGTACATTCTGTACAGATAGTCCCACAATAGTGCGCATTTATTGGAAAACAAGATATAGTTATAGGTTACATCTGTAGGGTGTCAACACTGGGTCTTGTAAGTGCAGCCATGTCAGTCTGTTTACTGTGGAGAAGGTGTAAACTGATACCTTCTACTGAGAGGGCTGTAATACTGGAAACTACACTGACTCATAGTTATATGCAAGTGGACATGGGGGCCACAGGATAACCTTATGATTTGCTTTTTAATAGTGTCCTGGATGATTATTGGCAGACCAAATTGCTAGGAACAGATTGAGAAATCAAAGCAACACATGTCTATAACACAGAATACTAAAATAAGGATGCATTTACACGGCAAACAACAATTACCGGTCAATTTTCCGACCGGATTTTGTCTTTTTTTGGGACGCAGGGGAACGGTTTTTGTCCGCGGTTTGCGGATTCAAGCCCTCCCCCTTTGCACCCACATGTTCATGTTCTGCCCGAAAACCAGGCGGAAGAATGAACATGCTCTAAGTTATTTGTTACACCGGTGATGTCAAAAACTGTACGGTGGAAAATCTCTATTAAAATCAATGTAAAAGGTTCACAGATGGTTTTCAAATCCGAAAACCGTCTGTAAAACCAGCTGAAAACCTTTGCCGTGGGGACAAGCCTTAAGTATTCAGGTCCGGTAGGTGCACATAGACAAGAACACATCTGCGCAAGACTACCAATGGCCACACAAGTTTGTCGGTGAAGCCATAATGTTACCGGCAAGAGCATATCGCCATTCGTGATTGCATGAAGGTGTTGTTTTGTAGGTACCAGACCATCTGACCCCAGCCTCACTTGTTTTGGTTTAGCTTTTTCAGTTCAATACAGGGTACATTTTTGTTTATTTTATTACATGCAGGTTTCAAAGCTATATGGGTATGTTCACACGACATATTTCCAGTCTTTAGTACCTCGAGACCTGAGACTCTGTGACTGTTTAGCTGCAGGTGGTCGTGGTATTTTCTTTCCTGGTGTCAACTATTCTGGCAATTTTGGAAAGACCAGCCAGCCAGCCATCTAATGGGTATGGGAATCTCCCACTTCTCCACATTCAGAATTCATGCATGTTAGGCTGTGTGTGTAAAGTGCACAGCAGGAGGAAGATGGTGGGTGCAGGTCCCTGATGCAAAGCAGGTAGATACACTTGGGTAGTAGGTGTGCATGGATGACAGGTCTAACGGTGTGGGATTGCTGGGAGGTGTAGTACAGTGGCGCAGAAGGAACAGAGTGTCTCTCGGATTGGGATATTTTTGGCTTTAGTCACAGATTTTCCTCAATAGGTTACAATCCACATACAGATCACTTCGTAGGTAGACAAATTACACTTTCTACACTTCATTTCTCCACTACATTTGCTTCTCTTGCAATTCCCTTAACTTTTTCTTCAGATTTTCTCTCCCTCTCTGTAGATCTGTGCTTGCTGGGCAGTGATTATGCCTAAGGACTGAAACTGTCTCTTAGCATGCTCCCTGGAATATCTACTCAGACCTTATTCTCAGCTCTATCACTTCTTCTTTCTCTGGACAGTTTCCCTTGTCTCTCAGTCCTCCTATCTTATCTACTGCTTGCTTGCTCTTCTTTTCTTCCCTGGGAGCTCCAAGGTTGATGGTCTGTCTTATAGCCTGTTCCACCCCACCACTGGCTACTAGCAGGGCTGTCTTATCAGCATATTGGGCCCCCGGGCAGAGCTGTACACTGGACCTCCCAACCAACACAACCACTCACAGGAATAAATATATACATTATCAATAACAAACATATAACCTACAATACCGCCATATAGAGACCACATAATGGTCAGACACTAGCTCAGGTATAGCCTACAACGCTGCCATATAGAAACCTAAGAATGGTCAGACACCAGCTCAGGTCACCACCACATGATAATGGATACAGCACGGATCCAACACAGAAGCAAAATAACCCCTGATATGCAGGGACTTACAGGAGACATCTTCTCTGATGAGTCATTCTCTGAGTCATTATTTTTCCCTTTTCTTCTCCACCCGACTTAGACCGTCATGACGACTTCTCCTGGCCATAACTCGTCCCTGCAGAATTTAGCGCACAAACATCTTAGACTTCTCACTTTATCAGCACTTCCCTACCAATTCCTACCTCTGTTATGGGCAGTCCCCCATTAAGTAAACAATTAGCAATGATGCCCACCAATAAGTGGGGAGGTATATAGACCCCCAGTAGGTAGGTATACAGGCCCACTTTAGGTATATAAAGATATGTATATATGCCTCCTGTAGGTAGATATACAGCCCCCATGTAGGCAGGTATACAGTCATCTGTAAATATGTAGGTATATTTGCCCCCTGTAGGAAGGTATACAGCCCCCTGTATATACAGCCCCCTGTAGGTAGGTACACAGCCCGCTGTAGGTAGGTACGTAGCCCCTTGTATGTATATAGCCCCCTTGTAGGTAGGTACACAGCCCCCTGTAGTATATAGCCTCCTGTAGTTAGGTACACAGCCCTCTGTAGTTATATAGTCCCCTGCAGATAGTTTCGCTGCCCTCTTGTAGGTATATAGCCCCCCTGTATGTAGGTACTGTAACGAGTGGTCCCGCAGCCCATGGGTCAGGCTGTGGGCACTCTCGTGCCTCTGCAGTGGCCGCTGGTTCGGGGACGAGTGGCGCCGCGGCTCGCATGTGGGGCCGTGGGCGCACTCGTTCTCCCGTGCTATACATTTACCTGGCCGCGCTCCTGCTTCCCCGCGGTCTCCTGCCGGCTGGCGGGCACGTCCCTGCTCCTTAGGTCATGCGCGCGCCAGTTCTCTCAAATTTAAAGGGCCAGCGCGCTGGTAATTGGTTGATTGCCGGGCGCTGACCCTATATATTGGTAACGCCTCCAGCACGTCCTCGCAGGATCTTTAGTGCCTGTTGCCTACTGAGAAAGCGTTAATTCTAGTCTTGTCCTGAATACCGTGTACCGAACCTTCTCGCCTACGTCCCACGACCAAGAACCTTTGCCGCCTGTCCTGACCTTACTGCCTGTCCCCGACTACGAGCTTTCCTTACGATTTTGTACCACGCTACACCTCGGCTGCCACCGCAAGCAAGTCACGTCAGGGGAAGCAACCTGGTAGACTCCCGCCGCAGCAAGTCCATCCCGCTTTGCGGCGGGCTCTTGTGAAAACCGGGACCTACTTAGACTCCGCTCCCTGGCGCGGCTTACACCACCGCTTGCATGACAGGTACACAGCCCCCTTGTAGGTATATAGCCCCTGTAGGTAGGTACACAGTCCCCTGTAGGTATTTAGCCCCCTGTAGGTAGGTGCACAGCCCCCTGTAGGTATATATCCTGCTGTAGGTAGGTACACAGCCCACTCTTTGTATAAAGCGCCCTATAGGGAGGTACACAACCCTCTCTAGGTATATAGTCCCCGGAGGTACACAGCCCCCTGTAGGTATATAGCACAATGTAGATATATATATAGCCGCTCTTAAAAGAAAAAAAAAATGCTACCCACCTTTTTGGCTTTGTAAGCTTGTTTCGAGCGTGACATCATCACACCGCCTCCTATTCTCCTAGGCCAGAAAACTACAGGCTTCTGGCTTAGGAGATACAGCGATGCAGGAGGCGTAATGCCGCAGGGGACGACTAACACCACTGGGCAGGGTAGGTGGCTGCCTGGGAGGACCCTCTGTGATCATGGAGCCCCCCCCCCCAAGGGCCTCCACCACGGTCGATTAGGTTGGTGGAGGCACTTTGGCATACAATTTGGGGTTGACCTACTCTTTTTATCAGATTTATATAATAATGTGGCTACCTTACTCTGGATATGCACTGATGGCACCAGACTTGTACTTCCAGACCCTTTTTACTTCCTTAAAATCAAGCCCTGCACATACTGGTCTGAGCAGAATACATTAAATGCACTTGTTTAGTGTAACATAAATGAAATGTCGCCTATTGCAATTCCTCTATGCCACATTTCCCCTATAACAAAACCTTTCTACAATGTACTTTCAGTTGAACATGATTCTAGAGGTAGAGTTCCAAAATTATTTATGAGGCTTCTGTCTATGTCTGCATGTCGGCAAAGAAAAGTTAAGACCAGATATTTAAATATACAGTGTGTGAGACAATTTATGAAAGTTGCCCAATTATTTACCTTTTTTTCTTATTAATCAGTATTACAATTGCTTATATAGGAAGGGGAAGACACAGTTGACTTTGGTATGGCTAGTGGCCTGACGGATTCCCTGGAGAAAGGTATTATAACTTTTTGATCAGTATTAACCTATGCATTTGCAGACATTTTAGGTACACTTTTTTGAGTACATGTATGAAAACTGTCTAGGTGTAAGACTTTCTTTGTTGCCCATAACAACCAATCAGAGCTCATGTTTCAAGATATGAAATGAAAGGGGAACTCTGATTGGTTGCTATGGGCAACAAAGTACGTCTTACACCTAGACAGTTTTCATACATGAAGCCTTTTCTTACATTTTCTTGAGACAAGATAGAAAATTGCATGACCTTATGAAACATGATGTTGATACTATGTGTATATATATATATATATAATATATATATATATATATTATATATATATATATATATCTAATATATATATATATATATATATATCTCATCTTTCCCATGGACCAATTCTAGGGTTAGTTGTTGCATTTGACCAAAATATTGTTGCATGTAAGGGCATAGTAATATGTACTATTTATGATTTATGCTGTCCTATCTAAGAGGAAAAAATGGCAACTGTAGAAAAGTTGAGCTCTGTGATCTATAGCTTGTTATAGTTTTGTGCATAATAGTAGAAAACAGAGTAAATCCTGACAGGACTCCTAGGAGAGACAGCGAGAGTCCTCCTCACCCCACCCACACACAGCTTTCTCAGTAACAGCGTGTGTATAGAGGCGACTGCCATTCACTCTGTGACTGGGGTGAGACAGACTCTCATTGTCTCTACTAGGAGTCCTGTCAGGATTTACCCTTCTTTTTGCTCAGAAATTCTGCTCCACATATAAACCTACATATACAGAGCTCAGCTTCTGACCCTGTGTTATAAACTGCTCTCAAATAGGGCATTAATCACCTAAAAGGTACACTTTGATATTGATAAGCCAAAACCATGATATAGATGGGAGTAGATTTTAATTCATATCTAAAATCATTTGCTGGGCAAATAAAGAGAATTAGTCAATAACAATAAAATCAGTTGCAAAAAAATGTAACATTTTCATGTAGTTTTATATTGTGAATGTGTCATGACTTCCTCTTTTTTAAAAGTTAGAAAAATAAATTCCACTGGTAGATCAGATTACCTAATTTACACGAAAAAATATCTTCCTTGTGGTTTCCTTTAAACTTGTTGCATTATTTCTAGTAAACCACTTTCATATAGAGTTATGTGCCTGCAAGTCATGTAGAGTAATTTCTAGTAGTTTACATTTTATGTGATAACATCTAACACTGTTATTTACAGCAAGCTTCATGTTTTGTTAGATGTTGCATTTGCTGAGACACTGGCTGGGTGGAGAAATACTTATTGACCAATAGATGGAGTCAAGGGTTGAGAAATCTGATTTTAACATCTCTGATTTCACATAGATTTTATTGAAATAACCAGATATAAGCTTACTGATGTATAATTTAGCAATTTCATCACAGAGATAGACAAATCCACTGTAAAGGGCTTAATGTCTGGATGAGGTCCACTGAATTTTATAAGGCAGAACCAACAAGTAAGTCTGATATTTAAAGGGGTTTTGCCACGATCTAATGTTGACGTGGGATCCTCCAAAATGGGTATTTAATCACTTCTCTAAATATATGTCATCAAAAAAGTGAAGTCTGTGAGATCTAAAGCCTGACTAAACTGCCTTTGGTTTCCTGACAGTTTACATTAGACACGCCCAGGAGCTGACAGGAGCTGATCTGGCCGAACTTGCGTTGTTTGCACTTCTTATCTGATGGCAGGGAACTTGAACGAGCTTTGAAGGGACTGGGGAGAAAGATCTTGTATCTTTTATATAGAGAATCCACTGGTTGTAATGTAATTATCTGAGTAAACATGCAGACGCTCCTGAGCTCTCTGTTCAGCCCACCTTCCTCTCCCCCTGCAACGTTCGTGAAGAAGGAATGAAAGATGCTGCCTGCTGAGCTTATCTTCTCTCCTGGGGAGAAATAAAACGCATATAGCTTGTGCACAATACAGTTCTGCTATGTGGATTAGCAAAACAATGTTTGCTCAACTAAAGAGACTGAGTATCAGGAACATGCATGGGAGGTGGAGTGATGACATCACAGAGGAGGACTTGTTTTTTTAAACACAGAAACACAATGCCCATTTTTTCAGGCCTCAAGAGAGGAGTATCAGCCTGTTAGGTAAGGAACTCACTTCTTGTCTAAACCCCTTTAATTTTCATACATCCTGGAACATACATTGGTCATGAATACCATGTTAAACGTCATAGACCATTAAACAGTTTATCCTCTCACAGTTTCTTCAACACACGTTTGAAAAACTTAGATAGGTGTTGTAAACCAGTCCTTCACAACCGTGAGGAGGGCCTGACCAATAAGGGGCTCACACCAATTGTTGATGAGATGCAACTGAAGAGGTAGTCTTGACGGAAGTGATCATATGTTGCTCATGCCTTTGTTTGGCTGTTGGAATCTCATAATTGATGATTTGCCTGATGCCTGTTCACTTGGATGGGTGTATGTTAATATTATACTTGGTTCAGGAGATAAATAAAAGCTTTACTGAAGTCTCTTTTTTTAATTTTGAAACTAACAGTGATGGCCATCACATAAAACTACAAACACCATCAATAAAGGCGTGAGCCACAATTTACAAAATATTATGACAAGAACAGTACATTTTAAAAACATTTAAAAACCTCTCAAAAGGGATCCATATACAGGCAGGATCACTGATACACCATGACAAGGAGCTATGACCAAACACCTTCCCCAAGCAAACGACAAGAGTCAGCACAATAATAGATTGACATGTGCCAAAATATACATAACAAAATGCACACATAGATACAAAACATGTGCAATTAGTATGACCCCAAGTTACCAGCACACTAATAATATTAAGGAATAAGAAATTCATGGCAAAGGAAAGAAATGGACCTCATGCGTATTACCGACCCTATCTCAGCTGATCAGGGTAAACCCTGATCAGGTAAGCTCCTAGGGCCACATGTATGAAAACTGTTTAGATCTAAAACTCACTTTTTTGTCCATAGTAACCTATGGGCAAAAAAGTGGGTTTTAGATCTAAACAGAT
Organism: Phyllomedusa bahiana; assembly: GCA_025379985.1. NCBI lineage: Eukaryota > Metazoa > Chordata > Amphibia > Anura > Hylidae > Phyllomedusa > Phyllomedusa bahiana. Next base: position 64,435 of record JAODAL010013280.1, on the reverse strand, counting down.
TTCATACATGTGGCCCCTAGTGTAGCAGAGTTAGGGTCAGCAATGCGCATGGGATTCCATTTCTTCCTTTTGCCATGAATTGCTTATTATCTTTAAAGGGAATCTGTTTTTTATTTTTATTTTATTTCTTATACTTAAAGGGAACCTGTCACATAGGTAATGCCGCCCTTGCTGAGGACAGCTCAAGCTAGTGTCAGTCATGCTGTTTCCAACGCTGCGTCCCTTATTCTGTAAGATGCAGGAGTTTTAGAGCATTACCCCTCAAATCTTATTCATGAGCAGGTGTTTGCCCCGCCCACCAAAGGCTAGTCCCGCCCTAGCCTCAGATGGGCGGGGTATGAAAAAGATTGACTCTTTGAATGACTCTTCAAATGACTCTTCTGGCTGAAAACTGCAGATTTGAACATTAAATACACGAAAACTACAGCACCTTACAGAATAAGGGACACAGCGCTGGAAACAGCAGGTCTGTCACTAGCTTGTGCTGTCTCAGCAAGGGGGGCATAATCTATGTGACAGGTTCTCTATAAAACATTACACTAATCCATATTCTTTTCTTCTCAGCCGTTTTTATTTTATGATTGTAGATTTCTCAATTCAGTTGTCTGCATATGATTGTTGGGAAAGGTTTCTTGCCTGAACTGCTTTAACAGCATTTAGAAAAATGCTTTACAGAAGCTTCAGTCCCATTGACTTCTAAAGGATAGATTTCTAGGCATGCTCTGTGACCTGGGAAGAAGTCAGTGTGCAGGGAGAGGGCGAGCAGTGACTCCTAATGTGACTGGTGGATCCTGTGTTATCTATACATATTGGTATCACCCTTTAGTTTAATCCTGCTTATACTGATAATAAGCAGACTGCTGAAAATCTTTCTCAACAGAACAGGAAATGACAGACTATTATTAGGCCTAGTGGCCAAAGGGAAAACTGCAGGACTTTGGATTTTTTAGAAAAATATTGAAAGTGATATGGAAGATTTAAAAAAAAAAAAAATTCTTAAAAATTGTGTTTAACATAAAGACATGAGTTAAACAGTAAGTCAATTTTTTATTAAACATTCCCTCTAGTACTATTGGTGTGCTGGTACATTTTGGTTATTTTTATTGCACATGTTTTGTATTTATGTGTGCATTTTGCTATGTAAATTTTGTCACTTGTCAATTGTACTGACTCTTTTCGTATTCTTGGGAAAAGTGTTTTGATCATAGCTCCTTATCATGGTGTATCTGTGATCATGCTTGTATATGGATCCCTTTTGGTTTTTTTTAAAATGTGGCTTCCTTGTCATATAATAAAGATTTTGTAAATTTTTGCTGACACAATTTTTTTTTACCTTTTTCCTTTCTTGTTTATTTTTATTTTTTTAAATTATGGACTTCATAGAACGGTAATATCCAGGCATTACCGTCTTTTGGCTAGTGAGACTCTAGTAAAAAGGTTGAGAAATCTTGCTGTAAAAAGACACAATCATTTTTATGGTTGTCATATATAGCATAGTCTTTTTTTAAAAATTAGCCCAGATTCAACACTTTCAAGCAGACATTTAAAAGAGCCTTTCTCGATAAGTAAGACCTGAGCCATGTATATTTAAGATTTTGTTTAAGGGTCAGGGTATGGTCACATGACGTATTTGTGGGGCATACTTCCGGGTGTAATTGCACTTCGATGCCCTCAAAGTATGCAACGCAAATACAATAAAATCATAGGACTCATTGAGTGCTATGATATTACAAAGTATTCCGACAGCAGGCATACGCGCTGCTATACGTCGACTGAACATACCCTTAGGGGCCGTTTACACGATACAGTACAAATACCGGTCGGTTTATCCGACCGGTATTTGTACTGTTTTCGGGCCATGCACACGACCGCAGGGGGAAGGCTTTTCTCCGCGATTAGCGGAGAAAAGCCCTCCTTCACATAGACTTGCTCATCTTCCGCCCGAAAACCGGTTGGAAGAAAGAACACGTTCTATTTTTTTTGGACCACCGGCGGTCTGAAAAACCACCGGCGGAAAACTCGTGCAGTGGGGACTAGAGGCCCGTTTTAAAAGTTTTCACCCAGTTTGCAGACGGTTTTCAAAACTGAAAACCGTCTGAAAAAGCGGGTGAAAACCCATGCCATGGGGACAAGGGCTTAGTCTGCTAGCCCAGACACATCTAACAGTTATAGAAAATAGAGGGGGTCCTGGACAGAATACTCCATTCCAACAAGTAAAGATTCCTTGAAAGCATTTAATAAGTTGAAAACAGAGAACCACATTAAATGAATGATAAATGAAAAAAGCAGGTTGGCATGTAGAAACAATGATATCCATACCCATCATCTGTCTCAAACGCTCATTAGAGACAAAAGTGATATCACAATTGTGATCCCCATGGTATAATAGTGCCGAGCTTACTGATTTTTTTCTGTTCACAGTATCAAAAGCCATTTACAAGACGTTTTTAAATTGGCACAGTCCCCCTGAGGAGTTGCAAAATCAGCCTCTGTATAAAGAGATTAGCTTTGCGATACGGGGTGTTTTCTTTAACATAAAGAGCAAAGCACGTCCATTGGAAGAATATGAAATATTGATATCCATCGCTACTGGTTTGATTGCTCATTTTAAAAACAAGAGGAAAAAAGGAGTGACTCACAGGTAAGGACAAACATTGGTTGGAAATTATTGTCAATAGTCCACTGCAGCTCGTTGAGTCATGTTTGTATCTGCTGCTTCCTTTCATAAGCCTTTGAATACAGAGGAGACTGACTTTTATTACTCCAGTGCCATCTTGCCTGGCCAGTCCCTATAGATCAACACTATCTGAGTAAACTGAGCCTAAATCATTAGTGTATAGAAGGCATATTACTAGTATTATAATTTAAGTTTAAAGTAACAAAACTTCCAGGATGCAGTATGTAATTGGCCGGAGGTACAGGGCAGAGGAGAGGATAAGAGGAGTCATTGTTAGTCATCTCAAACTCCCGTTCCGGGACTAAAACAATCAAAAGGTGGGGAATCTGCAGTTTGGAGTAGTTGTCAATACTCTTACCCCCAGGAGCGCACTCCATGATGGTGGTGGTTGTCCCTCCTGCTGTGATGTTGGTGTGGTGGAGACACCCATGATGTTGGTGCAGGAAGCAGGATGCAGACGAAGGGTTAATGGTTGGAATCAAGCATCACTTGACCCTTTTATTTACCAGCAAGATGTTCAACATGTTCAACAGTACACCATCCTTTTTATGCCTACATTGTAGCTAGCAGCCATCAGAGGTCCCTTCTAAAACTGTCCCTTATTTGGCTGCAGTCTTGTCATCAAGAAGTTCTCTGACTCCAGTAGAACTGACATCCTAACATCTTCCAGCTATACTGCAAGAGGGTAGTAGATTGACCCCCAGAGAACTGTATCTAGACGTGCCAGTGCAGGCAAACTTCTGGACACCAATCTGGCCAGTAGGCCAGCGGGGGACTTCCTATGCGCTACCTGTCAAGGATACCTCCCAAGTGTACCTGTCCAAGGGAATCCTTGGCAGCAACCTTTCCATAAAAGTCTCTAATGTCCAGGCAGAGATCCATGGCCGATAAATGGGGCAGTGGGAATTTCATCTTCATCTGTGGTCTGACAAAGGTTCAGACCACAGGCATCTAAGGAACTCACACACTCTAACTTCACACTATTGATTAAACTAAGGCCTATTTATACACTTTGATATTGATTAACCTATCTATCCCCTCTTGTAGTCTCCATGAATACCTACTCCATTCTCCTTTCAACCAATGGCTGCAAAGCTGAATGCTCACATAGTGCAATATCACAGTGACCTAACAGATATTAAGATCCAGACATAGCACAGCATAAAGTTCACCCAAGGGTCACCAGTGTCTGTAGTGAACCCTGATACTGATACCCTGATACTTTAGTATAGTTAGTAGTGACTATTAGTTCACCGTGCAAAATAGCATACATTCAGTAATTCAGCATATAATCACACAGTAGTATACACAAGGAGTTTACAAGTACAAAAGGGGTTAAACTCCTGTATACTACAAGTACACAAAATACAAAGGGGTATGAGTACATAACAAGTGCAAATGATAAAAATAAGAAGGCCCAATAAACAGGCGTATACTGAGTGGTTGACTGATCCACAAAGAGAAAGAACCCTGCCCATAAGTGTTTACAGTCTATGAGGGAAAAGCAGTAGGTAAGGGTAGGTGCTAGTTTTAGAGGGCTACTGTAGGGTTGTAAGCTTTTCTAAAGAGGTGGTTTGCAGATAGCTTTTCAAAGTTTGGATGGTTGGGAAAAATCTGATGAAGTTTGGGTAGTAAATTCTAAAGAATGGGGGACGCAGAGGAGAAATGTTGTAGACAACGATATGAAGAGTAGAGAGGAGGAGTGATCTTGTAAAGTCAAGATTAAACTAAGGGACACTTAAGGGGCCCAATTGGTCACACCGGGGGTTAAAAATGGCCACATAAATTATCCGGTCGGGTTAATTTGGGGGAAGGGGGCATATTGTCTATGGGCCTGCGAAGTGCCGGCCCCCCGCTCACTCCCCCGCTCCCGCCCCCGTCCACACGGCGTAATTGCGGGGCGAAATTACGCCCCGCAGTTAAGCCGTGTGAACCTAGCCTAAGGCCTCATTCACACGGCTTATTTCTCCGCGGAGTGGCGCCGTACTCCGCGCCGAATTTGCGCTGCAGTACGGCGCCAATCCGTCGGAGTAATTACGGTAATCCACTGCTCTCATAGAGAACAGTGGATTCCGTCGCTCCTCCCCGCTCGGCGAATCCGCCGCGGGGGGAGAAAGTGACATGAACATTATTTACGGCGCGTACGCGCTGTAAACAATGCATTGTCTATGGGGCCGGGGAGCGGCGCCCCCGCCGCGCTCCGGCCCTGCCCCCGTCCCGCCCCTTATTCACGCCGGATTTGTGAGCGCAATCCGGCTCACAAATCCGTAGGGAATAAGCCGTGTGAACACGGCCTAAGGCAGAGATGTATGGAAGAGAAAGGTTGCAGACAGTATCATATGTCATTGCCAGTATTTTGATATGAATTTTCTGGGCAGTGTGTAACTGGTGAAGGGACTGTCAGAGATGAGAGACGTTGAAGGTGGAGAGATAGATTGACCAGACAACATAGGGTAAGTTCACATGGTGTTTGTTAAATAAGTCTTTGGGTACGTTTTCCGTACTGAAAAACGGACCCCAAAACGTCTTTAACAATGTTCATGTGTGATTACTTTGATTTCAATGTTAAATATGTATCGTCGCTGAGACGTTACGTATTTTACATAAATTTTTGCATTGTGTAAAACTGATGCATTCAAATAAATGACATGTCAATTCTTGATCGTTTTACGTATTGAAAAGCCCATAGAAACTATACGGATAGGTTCATGCAGTCCAAAAAACATATCCAAAAATGTACCACACTTTGTTGTACGTTTTTGGATACAGTACATTTTACATACTGCAAGATGCTGTGTGAACATACCCATAGTTAAAGATGGATTGAGGGGGTTCTAGAGTGTTAGACGGAAGGCCACGGAGAATGATATTGCTGTAGTTTTGACAGGACATTTATAATATATACAGTGAGTCAACAAGAAAACTGTCCTTATTTATATTGTTAAAGCGGTTAGTATGACAATAAGATATAAAAAAACAGACGTGAAAATGAATCAGAAGACTGCAAGCTCAAGAAATATCAAAATCAAAGTAAAGAGCCACAGATATTCTAAAAAGACAGTGGAATAAAGTAACACATATAACTCCTCTGCAACATGTCCCAAAGACTTGCATATACCATCTGCCATATGTGTATGGGACGGGTTCAGGAGCCACTTAATCCCTTAGATGCCATGGTCAATAGCAAGTGGTTAGACAGAGGAGGGAGCTCCCTCTGTCATTCTATTGCCTCTCTACTCCGCGGAGCGATCATGTGTTGCTGTGGAAGCTGTGGACAGTTCTCATACTAGGCCCACAGGGAGGAGATTGAGTATTCAAGTCTTCTAGAAGGACTAATAAATGTGTATATATATATATATATATATATATATATATATATATATACAGAAAGCCCCCTTTTTTCCAAATGAATAAAGCTTTATTATGTAAAACACAATTTTTTTTTTAAAAAAACCCGAGAGAAAATATACATACATACATATTTGTATATATACACATTAAAGAGGTTTTGCCAGGAGGAGCCTTATCTGCTAAGAAGCTAATGTAAACAAATCACGGAGCTGAAAGAGAGAGAGACGCACACAGCCAGAGCACAAAGCTGCATAAGGGATCGTGTGACATGTTCACTGAAATAATCAAACTGCAACTTGTGGATTCTGTATACAAGAGACAACAGTTTTTCTCCTCAGCAGCTTGAAAGCTCCTTCATGTTCTCTGTCATCAGATAAAGCAGGGATCTAATCACACTACAACTAGTTTATTCTGTATACAAAGGAAAAATATTGCTACCCGGTGCCTTGAAAACTTCTGCAGCTCAGTCTCATCAGATAAGAAAGCTCTCTCTGCGCAAGAACGTCCAGCAGCTCTTGTCAGGCCGGGTATCTAATACAAACTTTGAAGTAACCAAGGGCATGTAAGGAAGGCTGTAGCTCTCTCAGACTGCAATTTTTGTAATCACATATATTTAGAAAAGTGATTAAAAACCCATTTTGGAGGATCCCACGTCAACATTACATCGTGGCAAAACCCCTTTAAATACAGTTATTATCATCATGTCCATAATGACCCAAACTATAACATCATATTTAACTAGCAGAATAAACACTAAGAAAGAAATTTAAATATAATTTTCCTGTTCTTCTTAACTCTTTAAAAGGTCATATGCACCAATACATGGTACCAATAAACATCTCAACTCATCCCACAAAAAACAAGTCCATACCCCAGCAGACTAACAAGTTTTTGTAAATCCCAGACAACCCCTTTAAATCTTCATTTGAGCAGTATAAACATATAAATCTTAAATCTTTATTGAAATAGTATAAACAACTAAAATATATATCTTAAAGGGGTTGTCTCACTACATTAATTCATCTTACCTCAGTCCTGTTTTATTGGTTTCATTTTGAATTCAGGGGCGTGTTTACTGGCTTCTACTATGCTGCAGTAGAATCCAGGTCTGTAGCTATAGCAACCAGTGCTGGCAGCCTATCAGGAGAGATTGAACAGGTCTGTAGCTATAGCGACCCGAGGAGCTGATGCAGCCCATACAAGAATGGATATCTCAGAATAGGTAGGACACTGTTAATGGACATATATTACAAAGTGACTTGATTTTGCAAGATCTTTAACCTAAAAAGCAATCCTTGTAGTGAGACAACACCTTTAAATCTTCACTCAAACAGTATAAAAATATAAGTTTTAAACCTTCATTCAAACAGTATATAAAATATAAAAGGCAATGTATCTGACTTTACAAGAATGTATTTGCCTATGTACAGTTCATGTATAACATCTTTGCTTTTTATGTGACTTTTGTTTAAATAAAATCTTTAAAACCCCAACCCCTGGAACAGAAAAAAAAATTTGATGAACTCGGGATTGCAAAAAACTCCCTTTTTCCGTTTGTTTATGTAGGTTTTTGCAGGAAAAAAATAAAATAAAAACTAGTCGACGTAAAAACTACAGTAGTCTCCCTCAGCAACCAATCAGATTGCTTATTTCATTTTGAAAGGGGCCTCTGAAAAAATTTTGGTGTTTAAGGGTTATTTATCTTAAAACTTTTTTAAAAAGGTTTGATAAATCTATGGTCATAGATATAGGACAGGAACGGGGAGTTTTTAAATTTGGATATGCCATTGTTATGTAGGAATAAAATTTTTTATTCATTTGAGCAGTTTTTTTAGTTTCTGTTTCTTCATTTGACAGACGTAAGACAGATCGAGAAAAAAGTTTGATTTTATTAGAAACACCTTTAAAATGTTTCCTGGACTTTGGGCTATTTGATCAATGCAAAGACCCAAGTTGTTTTTTCTTTCCCAAAACGAAATTCGGGTCATTAAAGGGTTAAAAAATTTATTTTTAAAATCCCTCCAATGTGTAAAAGGGGGTCTGTTCAAACCCGGGGCCCCGGGGCCCCCCCCATGGAGTTTTCATCAGTCTTGCATGAAGTGCTGTGTCTTGCATCAAAACAAAGGACATCTTCACTGAATCTGATGGACCATTAAAATTCAGTGGGGTGTTTCCTTTGTTTTTTCCCAAAGGAAAAATACGGGGATCCCTTAAATGAGAAAGCCTGTGGCATATTCATGATGCCTGTCGTTCCAGTAGCATGAAACAGCTGATAAAATTTCCCTTTTTAAAAAAAGTTTTATTTTTTTTTTTTCCCAAGGAATTTGTTTTTTAAAAAAAAAAAACACCCCCATTGGGTTTTTTATGAATGGAAATGGTTGAGCTAGTTGGGGTGAAAACCAAATCTTTTGGCTTTTAAATTGCAGGGCCGATAAGCTTTAACTCCCGGGTTACAGCCTTTAGCACCCACAGAAAATGTAGGGGGCCCCAGAGGTTGGGGGGGGCCCCAAATGGGGTACAAAAAAAACTGGGCCTCATTTATAAAAAACTATCAAAACAAAAAAATTTCTTTGTGACCCACGAAAACCAAATTTTAGAGTTCGCTTTCATTTTTCCGGGAAAATTTTAAAAAAAATTAAAAGGGGGAAGCTTGATTTCTGCTTATGGGCACTACTTTGAAGGTTCCCTGATATAGGGTTTGATTTTTTTTTTTTCCAACTTTGTTTTTTTTGGAAAAAAATTCAGAGATCACACTTCTGCTATCAAAACTGTATGTTAAAATTTTTTGTACAATTGATTCGAAAAAATGTAAGTCTCATGAAAAACATGAACCCCTTATTTTTCAAAACGAATTTGTCAAAAGTAGCCTTTGTGCTTCCTCTGCGTTTTCCCAAATTTTTTTTAAATTTTCTTTGACATAAACAACACTAATAAACATTATCATTAAAAAAAAATTAGACAAAAAAATCGCAACTTTGTCGTTTGGGAAACCCTCCCTTTCTCCATTTAAATCACAAAAATCTAACTGACAAATTTCCCCTTTTATTTTCCATAAAATTGTAAGGGGAATTTTCTAAAGGGTTCAATAAATGTTATTTTTCCTGTTCATTGCAATTTCCCGGTGAAAAAACCCTTTTTCCCATTTCCTAAGAAATCACTCCTGTCCCCTTTTCCTTATTTTTTCCTGTGTCTAATTTTTCCGGGAATAGAAAGCTGTTTTAAACCCCCAAAATTTGAACCTCATAAAATTTCCCGGGGGGGGTTTTTGTTCTCAGCCAAGGTCTGAGTTTAATAGTTTGGTGGCCAGCCAATCCCAAAGGGTGTATTCCCTTATCCCTATTCCCCCTTTTTTCCTCTTCCTCCTCTCTTTCTTTAGGCCCTCATTTCATATTGTAATTTACAACTTTGTGGTTCTAGAGGTTTCTTGAAATCCCCTTTACTTCCTCTATAAATTTCAGGGGCTTCCCCCCAAAAATTTTGCCTTTTTAATGGGCACCCCCAGAGCCCAGGGGAAGTATTTCCGCTTTCTGAAACCCACATTTAGGACATGCTTTCGGGTGGGTCACCCCTGACTATTCTCCCCAAAAAGGGTTTATTTTTAAAAGCGTTTTTAGGGCCCTATGGGCTATTTTAAAGGGGGTTTTCCCCCTCCACCCCTTCACTTACGGGGCCTTTTTCCCCTATCGTTTCCCTTTTAAAGGGGATTTTCATTTGTAATCTAGGATCTCCAATTTCCCTGTTCCCATTTGGCAAAAATTCTTGCAGCTCCCCCCCTTTTGCCCCAAAACCCCATCAAATGAAAAATATATTTTCGTTTAAAGTGGCACCCCAATCGCTTTTTCCTCATGACCAAGAGAACCCCCTCTGCTCTTCTAAGTTTTTCTAGATTAATCAATTTCTTTTTAAAAAAAATTTCTGATCGGAAAAAATTTTGAAAATATTGGTTATCCTTTAACCCATAATGGTTTTTTTACCGAGCCCCAAACTCATAAAATGTTTTCCCCCTGGCCCCTCCAGCGGGGTTCCCCCGGGTTTTAAACCCTTTGCTGTCCCCACCCCTTTTGAACATTTTTATTATCTCTGCCCTGGGAAAAAATTTGGTGGGAGGCCCCATAAAGGAAAACCATTTGGCGAATGCGGGGGGCCTTTTTAAAAAATTTGGGGGATCCTCTCCAAGTTGCTAACGTATCTTGAAGAGGGACGTTTATTTTATTTATCTTGGGGAAAAAATTTGTAGGGTTTGTAAGGAGAAGACCTTTCAGGTCCCAGGGATGTGCCTTTTTGGGATTCCCCCAAAGGTTTTTGAGAAAAGAGCTTTGTCATGGCCCCAGTCCAAAAACAAGCCCCCCACTTTGTTTCCAAATTTGTACATTGTTTTTCCCGGAAAATTGTGCTCCTCCTTGTTTTTCCCTTTGAGCACCCAATTTCCCTTATTATATTTCCCCTTCCCTTTTTTTCCAAAAAAAATTTCAAAAAAGCCCCCCTTGATGTTTTTAGCCCTTTTGTTTTTTTAAGGTAGGGGGCCCCGTTTTTTTGGAGGGGGAATTACAGCAACCTGGAAAAGAAATTTTTTAAATTAAATTTGGGGACCCTTTCCCAAACCCAGGATAATGGCAGGTTTTTCCCTTTTAGAAGTTCTTTCCTGAATCTTTTTAATAATGGCCTTTTTAAAAAAAAATTTAAGATGATAAAAGGGAAGATAAATCGGGTTTTCCGTTTTTTTCCCCCCAAAAAAATATGTGTTATTTTGATGCAAAGGCCTTTAAAATTAAAAGCCCTTTTTATCTAATCTACCTCCTCCACCTATCCCTAGAAATTTGGGCCCACTTGTCTTTGTTTATTTTTTACCCCAAAAATTTTGCCCAAAAAGAGTTCAAACTTTCCCCATAACCTTCCCAAAATGCCCTATGGGGGCCCCTTCCAGAAAAAAAAAGATGTCAAATGTGAAGGGACAAAATTTGGGCTTCTTTTTTCCCCAATTTTTTTCCCTTTAAACCCCTTAATTTCCCTGAGATTTTAAACGCTAAAGGCCCCCAAAAAACCCAAAGTCAAAAAAAAAAAAAAAACAATGGGGGGGAGGGGGCTTCCCTGTCAAATTTCCCTTTTTTGAAAATTTAAATTGTTTCCGAGATAAATCACGGCATAAATTTTTTTTGTTGGGGGTTTTACTTTCCTTTGCATGTAGATAGGGCCCAAAAACCCAGTTACTCCCATTTGTTTAAAGGGCCCAGATTCGGCCACCCCCTTTTGAAGTTATAAAAACCCCTTTTTTCAGTGTTTTGGGCCCTTTTTTAAGGCTTTTTTATTTTTTTTTTGTCCCCAAAATTTTCCCCTTGCGCTATGTGGCTTTTTTATTACCTTTTCTTATTTTTTTTAATTCCTGATCCCCCCTTTATGAACCCCTTTTGGTGACCCCCCTTAATTTTTGGGTTTTAAAATTCACAGCAAACCCAAATTTGCCTTTAACCTTGGAAGAATCTTTATTTCCTGGTTAATTAAAGAGTTCATTTTGGGAAAGGGTTCCGGGGAGAGGGGGCATTTTTTCCTGGCTTGTTTTAGGCCCTTTAAATATTTTCCCATGTTCCTGGGGGAAGCATTTTCGCAGGTTTATGATTCATTAAAAACACTGCCCGTTTGGGCCCTTTAAAATTCCCCCCCTTATGATTTGAAAAAAAATCACGGGAAAACCCCCAAATCGGGGCCCTGGAGTTTTCCCTTTAAAGGCTTTTAATAACCTCTGAGTTTCCCCTTTCTCCTGAAATTTCCTTATTGGGAAAAATTCCCTATCTTCTTTTAATAATTGTGGAAAAGGAAATTCCTCTAAAGGAAACCCTTTCCCTTCCCCAAAACAAAAATAAAGTGTTTGCTTTTTATTACAATTTTGGGAGAAATTTAATCCCCAAAAAGATTGAATTAAAAACCTTTTTTGGGGGTTCCATTTAAATTTCCCTGATTGTCCGTCATACTTAAAAAATTGGGGTTCGCTCCCCCCTAAACTCTTACTAGATTGGAAAGCAGTTTCCCCGTTTTTATTTCCATGTTTTAAAGGGATAATTTAAGATGGTCCCCAAACCATGTCCTTTTTTAACCTGCCTTGAAAAAAAACCCAGCTCGTGGGGCCCGCTTTTGTTTGGCCCCATTTCTCTTTTTACCCGGGTTTGGGGGGATTGAAAAAAACAGGGAGAAAGGCATCTCCCCTTTAGTGGTTGTTCTATAAGGCTTTGGTGACTTTCTTTTTTTTTTTAAGTTGATATCCCAATGATTCGGCCCCTAAAAAACAGTTTTCGCCCCCCATCCCAAATAGGAAAAACATTCCACCCGCTCCTTGTTTTCTTCTCGTAATCCCACCCAAAACCCCCTTAAAAAGGGTTTCCCTAAAATTTTATCTTTTTTGCAAAAAGAGGAGGGAAAAATCGCCTTTTTTAAATCCAAACCCCCGCTTAGGGGGCTTTTTGTATGTTATGAAACGGGGGCGTGATCCGAAATCATTAAATCCCCAAATTTCCCGCCCCTTTTCCACTTGCGGGTGTGAGTTTTAGATGTAAAAAAAGTGGGTCTATGGAGCCATGTTTTTTCTCGCATGGGAAGTGGGGTAAATTTTCCCTCCAGGGATTATGTAATCCCCCAAACATGGGCCCAAAATTGGGGGGCCCCGTTTGTGCCTTGCTCTCTTGCAAGGACCCTTTTCCGTAAACCCTGTCTTGGTAATGCGTCAGTTCTTTTCCTGTCCTCCTGATTACTCACACTATTGAAATCCCCCCCCCAGAAGCCCTTAAATTTGGGAAAATTATTTGGAGTTTTATTTTGCTTAAATTTGGGAAAAAATGGGATATCCCTTTTTTTTGGGGGCCAAAATGTTGTTTTTATCTAATGGTGCCCGCCGGGGGGTTTCAAGAAAAAACATTTTTAACCCCCTTTCCCTTTATCCCTCCCTCTGTGGGGGAAATTTAATTTGATCTCGAAATTTTATGTAGGGAATAAAAACTCCCGATTTTTTTCTCAATTTTGGGGAGGGCCCCCCAAATTCTCCTACCCCTAATTTTTGCATTTCCCATAATCTGCCCCCCTCCATTGTGTCTCCCTTTAAAAATGCGAAATTAGTTTTTGCTTCTTAAGATGACGTATAACCCTAATTTTCTTATGGTGGGACGTAGCCCCTTGAATTTCCCCGCTAATTAATTTTTTAAAATTTTGTATTTTTATGTCGGGTTTAAAGGACCCCATTGGAAAGGGTTGGGGGGTGCACACGAAAATTACTTTTTTAAAAAAACATCATAATTTCTAGAAAAAATTTTTAAAACTAAAAATTATTTAAAAAAAACCAAAACTGTCCCCCCTTCTCCTTTTCCCCCCCCTGTCACTGACTTCTCTTTTTTTACGTATGAAGAGGGGCATCCAACTCCCCTATCTCTCTTTCCTCTGAGTTTTTACCCCCTTCCTTTTTCCCCTTCCAACTTCCTTTCCCCCCCTCCCTATTGCAAAAAAATTCCATTTTGAACCCCCTTCAACCTTCCCTACCCCTCCTGGTCTTTGTTTATATTATTGTTCAGACAACTGTCATAAATTTTGGATTATGCGGGCCCCTCTTTTTCTTTCCCGTGTAGAAGTTAGCCTTTAAGACGTCCCCCCTTTGTCACCTAATTTTCCCTTTTTCATAGGTTAAATTTGTTCGCTATGTAAGGAATTTTCTTCCCGGGGAAAGGGGGTCAGGGGATTTTTTTAAGCTATTTGTGGTCAAATTGACACTTTTTTAAAAATTGCATACTCAATTTAAAAATTTTCCCTTTTTCATTTTTCCAAAAATCTTTGGAAAGGAGTGGATTTTCCCTTTAAATTCCCTTTCTGTTTATCCAAGGGCCCTGTTCCGGGTTTTGGGCCGTGCCACGGGCCCGGGGGGAAAAACTAGCAAAACCCCTTGGGGGTTGGGCTGTATTTTATTTTGCTTTTTTTAAAATTTTTCCCTTTTGGGGGCCTAATCGGGCCCCCCGGCTAGGTCCCTTTTGGGGGGCACTGAAACCTAAATGCTGCGAGGACTTCAAACTCCTCCTAAAAGGGCTCTATCCCCTCGCCCCCCCCCTCCTTGGAGATCCCTTTGGAATTCAAATGGATTTTCCCCGCACCTTGCTGTTCCTCCCGGGGGGCTGGAAGAGATGGATTTGCTTTTTCCTGAAAAATTTTTTTTTACCCCCGGGATTCTGAAGAACAATTTTAATCCTTTTTGGACCAAATGCAGAAAAATATGTCCCTTTTAAAAAAAGCCTCTGCTAGGAAATTTTTCCCTGATTGTTTCCCAAATTTTTAGCAACTTCCTTCCTTTAAAATGTCAACCCGGGGTTCCTTTTTTTTATAAAACCCTGCATTAAGGGGGTGATTTTTTCCGAAAGGCAGTTTTTTTTCAATGACCCGGGCCGGTTTGAATTGACCCCTTTTTTTGTCCCCACTTTTGGGGGAAACCCAAATTTTGTGCGCCCCTTTTAAAAATTTTTTTGTATAGCTAAGGGCCGAAATTGGGGATGTTTCTGCACATTTGCTGTGGTTTAAAAACCCATGTTTTAACGCTTTCTGGAACTCCCAAATTCCCGCAAATTTTTTGCGCCTTTTAGGGGTTCTCTTTGGTTCCCCTTTTCTTTGCCCAATAGGGCAGTTTTTTTCAATTTAAATTTTTGCATGGAGCCCTGGTTTTTGGGTATTTCGTCCTCCAAAAAGCCTACTTTGTTCATATTATATTTTAAAATGAGCAGTTGAGGGGGTTTTTCTGCCTGCAGGGCAGAGGGGGCGTGGTGGACCTGATTCTGTTATGATTTAGGGCAACCCTTTGGCCCCCAAGGCTGCTTTTTATTGCTGGGGCAAAACAGGTGGCCAAATTTAGTGCCGCTTACACAGTTCAGCGTGGCCCATTGTTTCCTCCTCTCCTGATAGAAATTGAGTGTCTCCTCCTCCCCCTGTGCCCCCCCCGGGGGGGTGTGCTGTTGAATCCCGCCGCTCCCTGGTGCACGCAGGGACTCGGGGGCCATCTTGGCCACCATGCTGCCCTTTAGGGGTGAGGGGGGGTTTTTTGGGTCCTGGGGTCCCGCCTTTCTGAAAATGCCCGCCCCCTGTACGTTTGGAGCGGTGCCCGGGGTTTTCGGGGGGGTTTTTGGGGGCCGTTTTGTGCGGTGTTTTTCGAGCGGGGGCCCGTTTCAGGGAGCTTGGTCCGGGCCGCCCCCTCACCGTCTTTCCCCCTAAAGCGCGCCGGAAAACCCGGGAAGAAAAATCTTATGGTGAAATTTTCTCAGGGGCCCGGGGGGCGGGTAGGCAGAGGTAAAGGGATTTGCCCCGGGCGCTACCCTTGCCTGTTTCCCCAAGGGGCGCAGTAGCGGCCCCGAAAACCCCGCCGGGGCCCCGGCCGCTGCCCTGGGCCTGAAGCGCCATCGGCCTCTTTAGCTTTTATGTGCGGGCCGCTGGAAGGCCCCATTTAGTGCGGGCTTGTTTCAGAGCAAGGGGGGAAAACGAGCGCTCCCGCCCCCCGCAAGGGGCAGGTGGACCGGGCCCCGGGGATTGTGGATCCTCCGGTAAGTCACGGTTCCCACACAGGGAGGGCCCCTTGGGGTTATAGCGCTTGGGGGAATGGCCGCGGGGCCCCCTGCGGCTCAGGGTGGGGGAGCGTTGCGATTGAAGTGATGTCATTGCGGGCGCTGCCCCTCTCAGATGCAAAGTGCGTCTTTGGCGGTTTTGCCCCAGGAAACGGCCGGAAAGGGGCGTTTTCCCGGGGCTGGAGGCGTGGCCTTTGAAGGGGGAGCGCGCGCCCGGGGAAACAGGTTTAAAGGGGGTATTTAAAGTTTTTATTTTTAACTGCCCCGGGGGCCCCTATATACTTTCATGCCTTTTGGGGCCCCCATATACTGCTTCCTCGTGCCCCCCTATATTCTGCCCGCCTCAGTGGCCCCCCATATACTGCCTGCCTCATTTCCCCCATTTAATGCCTGCCTTGTGCCCCCAATCTATATACCTGTATGAGTGCCATATATTTATATATCTGTTGTCTAAAGGGGACAATAACTATATTAAATCCTGTTTTTAGGAGACTTTTTATTATATAACCCGCCTGATGTGAGGGCATATCTATATGCCTGCCTAACTGATGGGGACCTATATATACCTGCCTAATTGAGGGGATATATATACCTGTCTAACTGCAGGGCCCTATATAGCTTCCTATCTGAGGTGATGTATATACCTGTCTAACTGAGGGGACGTATATACCTATAAGTAAGGAGTTACTGGAAATGTGAGGATTCTAAGATATTTGTGTCCAAATCTGCAGGGACCAGTATTGGCCGGGAGTAATCAGCATGAAGGTGTGAACCGGATGGAGAAGAAAAGGGAAAGTGAACGACGCTGATCAGAAAAGACGTCTCCGGTGAGTCACTAAATGTAACTGCAGTGTAATCACTTATATTTCTGCAGAGCGTACATACAACTAGTATCTACCACTATGTGGTCACTGTATGGCGGTGGTATATGTAATCAGAGCCTGTGTACAACTGATGGTCACATGTGGGGGTCGCGTTTGGTCAGGGTCTGGCAGGATTATTTGATCCTTAAGTAGTAATAGTTTTGGGTCTTGGTTTTGTAGGAGTGTTTTTTAGTAACAATCCTTCGTCCGGTATATTTGCTCCATGTATCGGTGGATTATTTAGTGTCTGTTATTTAGGGGTATTACACGGTCATACGGAGGGGAGCACTTTTGAAAAAACAGATTTGTCATTGCTGATTTTCATTGTACACTGACTGCTGAGGGGATGGAAAGGATCTATGTGGAATATGCAGAAAATTAGTGACAGGAACAGAAGGTTTTTCAATGTAACAATACACGTTGCAGTTCACAAAAGTGGCGTGAAAAATTCTGTGTGAACCCAGCCCTACTGAGCACAATGTAACACAGAGAGCCCGGGCCCCGGATGTTTTAGGACCCTAGCAACGCCCCTGGGCGCAGGTATGACTGGTAAGAAGTTACTGTGGGAGAGAGAGTAACTGGTGCAAGGGGAAGAGTGGTGCAGGGGAGAGAGTAACTGGTGCAGGGGTGGGGGGCGAGAGGCCCTGGCGCAGGGGCGAGAGGGCCTGGCGCGGGGGCGAGAGGAATTAGGCGGGGTGCAATTTTTTGAGGAGCAAGGGGGGTCGCCATGGGCTGTACGTGCCTAGGGCACCAAAGTGCCTTGTCCTGGCCCTGATTATCTAGATCTTTCATTATCACTACCTATGCTGCTGGTTTAGTTTGTCATTAGGTGGTGGGGCCCATCTTATTTTGCTATGGGGCCCTATGGATTGTAGTTATGCCCATGATGGCAAGTGTAGGTAAGATATAATTTAAAAGGGTTATCCAGTTTTTAAAATGTATAGCCTATGAAAGGTGGTCAACATTTCAGTGGTGGGGTTCTGATGCTTGAGTCCCTGACCAACCAGCTGTTTGGATGAGGCTGCAGTTCTTAATGGGGACTGTGGTCTCTTCATAGTTTACATTGGTTTATACTGGACACAGCCATACTTTTAGGAACAACAGTGCTATGAAATGTGTTTGTGTAAATAAAGCTGCATAACTAAAGAACAGACCGTCAATTTTAAAATCCTAAATAACCACTAAAGGGAATGTGTCATGAGAAAATGACCTATTGTTTAACTCATGTTTTTATACTGTATTAAACACATTTTTAAGATTTTTTTTTTTTTTTATATCAGTATCAGTATTTTTTTTAAATCCCTGAAATCCTGCAGCTTAATAATAATAATAGTTTGACACTTCCTGTTCTGTAGACAAAACTTTTCAGCAGTCTCCTCATTATCAGCACAGGCAGGATTACACTGAAAGGTGGCACCAATGTGTATATATAATACAGGATCCACCATTCACTATAGGAGATGTCACAGCTCATCCTTTCCCCCTTCCTGCACAGTGATTTCCTCCTAGGTCACAGAGCATGCCTAGAAAACTCTCCTATAGAAGTCAATGGGACGGATCCTGTTCACAGGCCTCTATGTCCATGTAGCTGTTCCCATAATCAGATACAGACAACAGAATCTACAATCAGAAAATAAAAAGAGAAGAATATGGATCACAAACTTGTTTTAATTTGTAAGAAATTAAAGATTCCCTTTAAAGGGGTTGTGTGAGAAAACCCAAAAAATAAGAACATGCAGTGCAGTAATACTAGAGATAATCAGTAACTATCTGTCACAATCCAGTGTGTGAATTACTTACAATGTATCGCGTATATTGCTTTGCGATTTCCCGAGGGCTAGTGGGCGGAGCTACAGTTGCTAGGCGCGCTCTCGGAAAACTACATTTCCCACAACACCCTGCTTCATCCCGACTGAGCTGTAGATTCTGTATATTATATTCACACTACATTTATATATACATCATACATGCCAACTCTCCTGATTTGGGCCGGGGGTTCCCGCTAATGGGGGGTCATCTCCTGCCCCCCACCCCCGAAGAGTCGGCGAACCTCCCGCCGCCAGCAGGCAGCGGGGTTCTTTAAATGACCGCAGCGTCGGAGTAGCGTCAGGATGCTGTTCCAGCGACACCTGGGCCGTTCCTACAGACGGGTGCCGCGGCCGACCGCCCGCCTCACCCGCCCGGCGAGTCTGCATGCTCCGTGCAGCTGCTCGTACAGAGAGGAGGCAGGAGGGGTCGTTCCCCTCCTGCTTTCTCCCCTGTATGTACAGCGCCCGGTGAGCGCTGTTCATACAGTTCATCGTCGCAGGGGGCATGATGCACGGCTGTACTCACTCCCCCTGCGACGCTGAGTCTCCTCCGTCGGCAGCCGCTGCTGACCCAGGAGATCGCCGAAGTTGGACGCGCTGCAGGGAGCCTGGTGAGGTAAGTGGCTTTTATTATTTTATTTTTATTAGCTATAGGGGCATCTACCTGGTCTGGGGGTACTACCTGGCTACAAGGGGCACTACCTGGCTACAAGGGGCCACTATCTGGCTATAGGGGGCATCTACCTGGCTACAAGGGGACATCTACCTGGCTACAAGGGGGCATCTACCTGGCTACAAGGGGGACCTACCTGACTACAAGGGGGAACTACCTGGCTATAAGGGGCACTACCTGGCTACAAAGGGCATCTACCTGGCTGTAAGGGGCACTACCTGGCTATAAGTAACACTACCTGGCTACAAGGGGACACAACCTGGCTACAAGGGGGGCACTACCTGGCTACAGGGCATCGACCTGTCTATAAGGGGCACTACCTGGATAAAGGGGGCTACTTGGATAAAGGGGCTACTACCTGGATAAAGGGGGCTACTTGGATAAAGGGGCTACTACCTGGCTATAAGGGGCACTACCTGGATAAAGGGGGCTACTACCTGGCTATAGGGGGCACTACCTGGCTAGAGGGGGCAACAACCTGGCTAGTGGAGGCAACAACCTGGCTTTCTTCCAGAGCCGTTATGCAGTTAGGCAGAGTGGGTGTGGTTTTTCGAAGGGGCGTGGCACACCAACAAGATTTCTTGCAATGCGTGCCGCCCCTTCAAATCTCCTGCATTTCCACTTTCAAAAGTTGTCAAGTATGATATACATGTGTGTGTGTTCAGCCATCAGTTTCCTTTCTACTCTGCAGAGCCGTCCCTCATACCATAAGTCTATCAGACTGACTGAGCACAGCACATGCCCAGCTATGTCAGTCAGCCTAACCAGAAAGTAACTCAGTCTGTCCTACTTCCTGTAGAACAGGTTTCTGCTGAGGAAGGAGCCGGCGGCCATTTTGTTCTTCTCTAATGATTATCCCCTAAAGAAAACAAGCAGACTTTTCTAATTAAAGATATTTAGGATTTTTTTCATTAATTAATGAATCATAATCATAAATGTGTCTACTTCTATGAATGTGGTGCGACACACCCCAAGAACGCCCCAAATCTTTGGCGCATTAAAAAGTGTCGTGCCGGCTCTTATTGCACCACAGTTTATAATGCGGCTGTTCATACATCTATGGAACAGGTCTACTAAAGCTTTTTGATGCCAGATAACTGGCACAGACCCATTCTTACATGTTGCCCTTAGTCTGTACAGACCAAGCATTCCCAGCCTGTTGATGGGTGCTTGCAAGATAAGGTCCTCTTCCTGCTACAATGTTACATCCTCCTGGGGGAAGAAGAGCCAGCAGTGGAAATAACTGCCCAGTATGTCACCACAAGCCACTAACTAAAGGGAACATAAAACACCATGGACTATTACCTCATACCAGTCATGCCCCCTATTTGCCCAACCCCATATACAGCCCCTTCTTTAAATTATATATATACATATGGTAAGGCAGCAGCTGGAAGAGTCTGTAACAGTATATATATCCCAGCCAGGTTCTTGGCATATACCTGGAGAAGCGCAGATACATGTCACCAAGGTAATGAGCCTTGGTGAAATAAGAGCCATTAGATAGGTGTCAGCTGCAACAGGCAGTTGACACATGTTTAATGTTAGTATGGCTGTTCCAGTCAGTTCCGGGCCGGCTCTTATTTGGGAGTAGGCAAATTTGTTGGGTGAGTGCCTACTCCCCATGTTCCACACCAGGATTTACATGGCCTAAATAAGTCAGCAAGTCAGCTGACTAGGTGTGACTATGACTCTGGACTAACCATTTGGGCCTGAGAGGAGTTACACTGGAGGAAACCAATGTCTGCCACACAAGTTTCTGTTGGTTTCTGCAAGGTGCTAGGGAGTGGAACTAATCTGTTTAGTAAGTGCTCTGTGGAGCAGGCTTTTGTTTATGCTGTGAATGTTTTCCATCAGTTAGCATATCTTGCTAAAATAAAATACGGGAGGTCCCATATTAGCACCCAAGACTGTCTCTGTCTCAATGCCTAGAAGGAATTATGCTATGATCCTGGAGCTGTGAAAGCTCACTATAGATTATATATATATATATATATATATATATAATAAATATATAATATATATATATAATTTAGTATATATATATATATAAATTTATATATATATATATATATATATATATATATATATTTGTAAGGGGTCAGCACAAAGGCAGGCACGAGAGCAAGTAGTCAATCATATAAATAAAGATTTATTTAAAGTTCATAAGTGTGCGCCAACAAAACAGCTTCTCTTCAGCATGTAATGCACCAGTGGCAAAATAATAAGACCTTTCGTCAGGCAAAGAGATCGATAAACATAAATGCAAAGTCTCACCGACTTGTAGTTCAGGACCTCAGGCCTACACAGCCTCACAGTTCGGCAGCACACAGCTTCTGATTTCAGGTCCAGAAGCACACCTCCTGATGACCTGCACCAGCTGCCTTTTATCTGGCTGGTAAGACCTGGGCTGGAGTATTGGAGCGGCCGTCCCACCCAGACTCTTGGGCCGCTCCATAAAAAACCCGACCCGGACTACAACGAAAAAACTGCTCAGCAGCATATTGCTGCTGGCAACACATTAAAGGGTTTTTTATATCACCGAGGCCAGCCACCTCGGTGATAAATACCTCCCGTCTATGACGGTACCTCTGACCTTCCTACATACCCCCCCCCTCTGTCCAAAGCCGAGGGTTTGGGCACCTTCTGCCATCATACAATGTACCCTCGAGAGGGCATCTGCATTTCCATGCATTTTTCCTGGCCTATGTTCCACCGAGAACCTGAAATCCTGCAAGGCTAAGAACCACCGAGTTACCCGGGCATTGTTCCCCTTTCTCTCTTGCATCCACTTCAAGGGAGCATGATCCGATACCAATTTGAACTTCCTCCCTAACAAGTAGTATCGCAGGGAGTCTAAGGCCCACTTGATCGCTAGACATTCCTTTTCTATTATGGAATAATTCTTCTCACAGGAGGACAATTTTCGGCTGAGGTAAACTACTGGGTGTTCTTCCCCATTAATCTCTTGGGACATTACAGCCCCCAGCCCCACATCTGATGCATCGGTCTGGACGATGAATTCTCTAGCAAAGTCAGGGGCTACTAGCACAGGCTGCTTACACAGGGCTAACTTTAGCTCTTGAAAAGCCCGCTCAGCTTCTGGGGACCACTTCACCATGGCTGATTTTGCGCCTTTAGTAAGGTCAGTCAGGGGCACTGCAATTTCTGCAAAGTTAGGGACGAATCTCCTATAATAGCCAACGATCCCTAGGAATGCCCTCACCTGCTTTTTAGTAAGAGGACGTGGCCAGTTCTGGATGGCCTCTACCTTGTTTATTTGTGGCTTGATCTCGCCCCTCCCTACTATATACCCCAGGTAACTTGCTTCCTCCATTCCCATGGCGCACTTGCTGGGGTTTACCGTAAACCCCGCCTCCTTTAATGCATCTAGGACTGCTTGGACCTTGTGCAGATGACTCTCCCAGTCTCGGCTATAGATGACTATGTCATCTAGGTAGGCCGCTGCATACTTCCGGTGGGGACGTAAAATACGGTCCATGGCCCTTTGGAAAGTGGCTGGTGCTCCCTGTAACCCAAAGGGCATGCGGACATATTGGTACGACCCTTCGGGTGTGGAGAAGGCCGTCTTTTCCCTGGCTTCCCTGGACAAGGGGATTTGCCAGTACCCCTTTGTGAGGTCCAAGGTGGTGATGTACCTGGCCGGTCCTAATCTCTCAACTAGTTCATCTACCCTAGGCATGGGGTAGCTATCGAACTTGGAGACTTCGTTGAGCTTCCGGTAATCATTACAAAATCTCCATTCTCCGTTTGGTTTTGGTACCAACACTATCGGGCTCGACCACCCACTCTTGGACTCCTCTATTACCCCCAAGTGTACCATCCTTTTGACCTCCTGGGTCACTATTTCCCGTCGGGCTTCAGGGATCCTGTAGGGCTTTACATTTACCCGAACATGTGGTTCAGTAAGGATCTCATGCTCAATACCTTTTACAAGACCTGGTAACTCAGAAAACAGATCCTTATTCCGTTGCAGCATTTCCTTACATTGCAGCTTCTGTGATGGGGACAGGGTCTCAGCAATTTTAACCATTTCAACCTTAGCCTCCGGCTGGATCACCAAACAGGGGGTCGCATAGTCGACGACCACCAGAATGTACTGATGGCCCCTTGCTGACTTCACCAGGGGCCCCACCAGGTCCATCGCAATCCGTTCAAACGGCACTTCAATTATGGGTAACGGTACCAAGGGACTACGGAAATGTGCAACCGGAGAGGTAACCTGGCACACGGGACAGGACTGACAAAAATCCCTGATCTCCCTAAAACACCCTGGCCAGTAGAATCTCTGTAAGACCCGTTCCTGGGTCTTCTCTGTCCCCAGGTGCCCACCCAACACATGAGAGTGAGCAAGGTCTAACACCATGCGCCTATAGGGTACGGGTACCAGTAGCTGCTCGATGACTTCATCCCTCACCTTGGTCACCCGGTACAAGAGCTCACCATTCATTGCAAAATGGGGGTACCGCTCATCTGCCCCTGGCTCCTGGGGAACCCCATTTAACACGGTTACACTCTCTAGTGCGCCTTTTAGGGTTAGATCCCTGAGCTGGGCAGTCCCAAAGTTGCCCCGGGATACTTCTAGATCAGGGACATTGGTTTTGGGAGGTGACTCCTCCTCTTCATCCCCCACCAACACTGTAAAGGGAAACTCATGGGGTACTTCTGTACCCATAACCTCTGCCACCTCTTGGCACTCTGGGTGGGAAGGTGATGTAGCTTTCGCCCATAGATCCCAGAATAAGGGAAAATCGCGCCCAACAATGACATCGTGCATTAGATTGTCCACCACACCCACACTGTGGGACACAGTAGTCCAGTCTGTGCCGATGGTCACCTGGGCCATGGGGTAATACTTCGTGTCTCCGTGGATACACATTACGCCCAACCGCTTCCCAAGGAGTAGCACATGGGGGAGTGTGGCCCTTACCAGGGTCACCAAACTCCCTGAGTCCAGGAGTCCCGACACTTTAGTGCCATTTACCATCACTTGGCACACCTGTGGACCTTCCCCAGGGCTGGGTATAGCGCTGCATCCAGGATGCGCAAACCATGAACAGCGCCGACCCATACCGCACTCCATTGGCTCAGTGACCTCTGGACACTGGGCTGCAATGTGACCGGGGGCCTGACATTTCCAACAAATGGTCTCACGGCCCGGACCCCTTGGCCTGGGTTCAGACCCCATCTTGGCCGGAGGACGTCCCTCCATAGTGGATCGGGACCCCTTCTTTGAGCTGTCAGCCCCACTCCTGCCACCCCAGTAATGTGCCCTCAGTCCCCCTGAGTCATTCAGAGAGTGTTCCGCAGTCACATATCTCTCCACCAGTCCCACAAGGTCATCCAGATTCTGGGGATCCCCCTGTGCCACCCAGCATTGTACGGACTTAGGGAGTGCATGTATAAAGCGGTCCATCACAACTCGCTCGACTATTTGTGCAGGGGTACAGGTCTCAGGTTGTAACCACTTTTGGACCAGGTGGAACAGGTCAAACATCTGGGACCGGGGCGGCTTCTCCTTACTGTACCCCCAGCGATGTACCCGTTGTGCCCGGACTGCCAACGTCACTCCCAGTCGTGCCAGAATTTCAGCCTTTAACTTACTGTACTCCTTGGCATCTTGCAGGGTCAGATCATAATAGGCCTTCTGTGGTTCGCCTGTGAGGAAAGGGGCTAGGACCTCGGCCCACTGCTCTGGGGGTAGTTTCTCCCGGTCCGCTACCCTCTCGAACACCATCAGGAAGGCCTCGACATCGTCCTGTGGGGTCATTTTCTGGAGCGCCTCCCTTACGGACCTCCTCGCGTTGCGGCTCTCTCCGGTCATTGGGGTTGCCACCACTTCTCTGGATCGGACGGACTCAGCCAGCACCGCCATCTGCTGAACCAGGAGTTTATTGGTCTCTTGTTGAGCTCGCACAGTCTCCATGTGGGCTTGCTGCTGCTGCTGCTGCTGAGCCTGGACCAGGTGCTTAACGAGCTCCTCCATGCTGTCCGTCTGACTTTTTAACTCTGCAGCTGCCTTGACCCAGGACATGCAGTTGTGCTCTCAGGGATGGTTGCCCGCATCCGAGACACCAATTTGTAAGGGGTCAGCACAAAGGCAGGCACGAGAGCAAGTAGTCAATCATATAAATAAAGATTTATTTAAAGTTCATCAGTGTGCGCCAACAAAACAGCTTCTCTTCAGCATGTAATGCACCAGTGGCAAAATAATAAGACCTTCCGTCAGGCAAAGAGATCGATAAACATAAATGCAAAGTCTCACCGACTTGTAGTTCAGGACCTCAGGCCTACACAGCCTCACAGTTCGGCAGCACACAGCTTCTGATTTCAGGTCCAGAAGCACACCTCCTGCTGATCTACACCAGCTGCCTTTTATCTGGCTGGTAAGACCTGGGCTGGAGTATTGGAGCGGCCGTCCCACCCAGACTCTTGGGCCGCTCCATAAAAAACCCGACCCGGACTACAACGAAAAAACTGCTCAGCAGCATATTGCTGCTGGCAACACATTAAAGGGTTTTTTATATCACCGAGGCCAGCCACCTCGGTGATAAATACCTCCCGTCTATGACGGTACCTCTGACCTTCCTACAATATATATATTTGTAGTGCCTCACTCACGCTTGGACGGCGTGGCCCCAGCCAGCTTTATTCAGGCACAGGAACATAAACAGGTTCAAAGAAACAAAATCCTAGGCTGTCCAGTGACTTAAACCTGTAGAGACCCTCTCTACCTGTGGTCTGAACCTACCGTTCAGAAACATAAGCCCACTCTTTTACCAGTCACCAGCGATAGGACTGATCGGTGGATCCTCCGGTGGATCCCTGGTCCGACACAGCGGGGCCCGCGGCCCCAGGCAACCGGGTCCGGCCCGCACATCTTGCCTGGGAATGCTCGGGCCGTCCTTCTCAAGCGCTCGCAGGCATGTGTGTGCGGGCGCTTAGCGGAGCAGAGCACCGCCGGCACTCTTTTCCACTATTCTGCCTAGTAGGTGTAAGGCGTCAGACCTACGAGAAGTGGGCCTCGCGTCACCACGCAGGCGGTGCGCTATGATGTCATAGCACCCCACCTGTGCTGGGCTTCAGTAGGAGAAGCCCGGCAGTGAAACCAGACCTGCTGCTGCAGCTCGTCCGGGAACGGGTCAAGGTGAGTGGATTTATTACTTTTTTATCTAATGAGGGAAGCTATCTGGCTACAGGAGGGACAGCTAACTGGGGGCTAACTACTTGGCTACTTGGGAGCAGCTAACTACCTGGCTACATGGGGGCAGCTAACTGGCTACATGGGGGCAGCTAACTGGCTACATGGGGGCAGCTAACTGGCTACTTGGGGGCAGCTACCTGGCTACATGGGGGCAGCTACCTGGCTACTTGGGGGCTAACTACCTGGCTACATGGGGGCTAACTACCTGGCTACATGGGGGCAGCTACTTGGGGGCAAGCGACCTGGCTAAATGAGGGCCATTTTGGTCTAAAACTCACTTTTTTCCCCATAGGTTTTTATGGGGAAAAAAGTGAGTTTCAGACCAAATCCGTTTCATACATGTGCCCCTAAGTATATATCCTAAATTAGTCTGGTAGTAACATCTTACAACAGTAAAGACAAGTTAACTATAAAACCTTGGCTGACTTCTTAGTAGGTAATTGATTTAGGTCGTCTTGTATTATCACACAACATTTTTCCAGAAAGAGGACCCTCGGTCTCCTGGTTACAATTTCAATTTCAAAACAATAGAATAAGAAAAGTCCCCAAACTACAGTTTGGCTATTGGGAAGGTTATTATCAGTCCTGCCTAGATACCTCCCCTCCCTGAGGCACCCTAAAGACCCCTTCAAGTCATCAGTATGATACCAAGTGGCAGATTGAAAGAAGGACATAAGATTGTCTATTTCCTCCTGTGAGAAATGCTGAAGAGTGGAGGATTTTCCATTTAGTGAAATAAGACTATGGGGCAGATTTATCAAAGCAGTTGCGCCAGAATTCTGGCTCCATTTGCACCAGAAACCAGCTTTTCGCCACATTTACTATGTGTTTTAGACAGTTTCAGGCGCTTCTGCGCCTCGCCCGACAAAAGGGGTGTGGTCTTGTAAAAGGGGTGTGGTTTCAAGCAGAAATGGGGCGTGGCTTAAGTGCTACCAAAAATGCGCCCAGATTTTGTCGGCGTTTCTGGTGTGAAAGTAAGCCAACTTAATTGTGGTACAGAGTTAGACTAGACTATGATAAATGCAGCGCATTATAAAACTGTCTAGTCTAACTTTACACTGTCTAAAAGTAAGACACTATTGATAAATCTGCCCCTATGTCTCCACGGCATATCAATATGATCGTATTTTCGGCGGTTTAAGGATTTTAAAACTGCCAAAAATACGATTGTTCAGGCAGGCCCATAGACAATAGAAAAAAACGACCTGCAGTCTTCACAGGTCGTTTTTCGCAGATCGTCTTTTGGCGCTGGCGTATTATACAACATGTTATATAATACGCTGTCGCTTTTAGTTTTTTCGGCAGCGTCCCATACCATCAATTGCATGGGTGACGGCAAAAAAACCAGAACCGCGTTGTCTGGGCAAAATGTGCCAAAAACCGTGGTCGTGCATCGGAAAAAAAACTGTCAACTTTTGCCCGTTTTTTGTCCGATGCAGTGTAGACATAGCCTAAGAGTTGGTCTGAGCTTTTCTGTGTCTGTCTTTACATGATCAGCAAGCAACTAAATCCTACTCTGGAATATCAGCATGTCTATGTTCGGTTTGTCCAACTATTTCAGTAGGAGACACCACTTTGCCACAAGCAGTGTAATGTGAAACCAAGGAGCAATGCTGAGTGTTTATCCTTGGTATCTTCTGATGGAAAGGAGTGAAGTAATACTGCGAGAGAATTCTATGGTTTGGATCTCTAACAATGCATACCTATATAATCACAGACCTGTCTCCAATAAATCTATACTCTTTCACAGAGCCTTGAAATAAATCTGAGTTTTGGTGTATTAAAGCTTTATTGAACTAAATTGAATATTGCTGCTCCTGTTCAGAGAACAAGAGCAGGGTTTAGACCAGGCAATTTGGTGCCCCAGGCAAGTAGGGCAAACGTCCCCTCCCCGATTGAAAACTCAAATGCCTGGCCCTGACATGGCCATATGTATGAACCTGTTTACCATGAGCAAAAGAGTGAGTTTTAGACCTAAACAGGTTCATACATGTGGCCCATAGTGTCTGCACTGCTGTATCCTTCAAAGCTAGGTAGCATGGAAAAAAATGACACCATTTTTTTGGAGGTTTCATTTTTATGGAGTTTACTATGTGGTATAAATCTCGTGCTATCTTTATTCTGCTGGTCAGTATGAGTCTGATTTTATTTTTCTTGCTATTTGCTTTGCATTGGTATTTTGTGAAATAACTTTTTGCAGACTAAAGAGTAGTTTTCATTGGTACCTTTTTGCATATCTGTGACATTTTGGTCACTTTTTATTCCACGTTTTGGGGAGGTAAAGCGATAAAAAAAAATATAAAACCATACCATATATAAATTTTATATGGTATTCACGATGCAGGATAAATAAGGTCATATTAATTGACTGGCCTTTTACAGCTGCGGTGATACCAATTATGTTTAATTTTTTTTATTGTTTGTCTTATTTAAGTAGTTAAATGGCCGGGATTAGAGTTATCGCCGCACAGGGCAAATGCCGGCTGTAACTAATAGCTGGCACCCACTGTGTACGGAGAGAGCTCAGCTCATGAGCCTTCCCCATATATCCTTGAACCCCTTTCCTAACAAGCATGAGATGGCGCCCTAGGTGGTTGCCTGCCTCTGCCTTCCCATCGGCCTGGCCCTGCATGGAAGGATATTGTTAGAACATTATTGCAGAGCAAACACTGCACAAGTTTACTGGCCTATATTTCAACCAGTAAAGAAGACCCTTAGAGTAATTTGCACCCTATTTATTAAAAGGTACATGCCTCTTAATAAATGTGGGGCATTTTTAATTGCTTTAAAGTGGTTTTATCGTTTGAAGTTTTCGTGCTCTTCAGCTAATTCTATGAGATTGAATTTGAAATCCAGGGGCGAGTCTCTTCTCTCAGCAGGTGTGTCTCTCCTGCCAGGAGGCGTGTCTCTCTACTCAGCAGGCATGTCTCTCCTGCCAGGAGGTGTGTCTCTCCTCACTGAAGAGCTGTGACATCATCATTCTGTGTGAAGCAGGGGACAGGGAAGGTTGTTTGTAGAGGACAGCTATGCAGACTCCTGCAATGTTCTCTTGTCTGCAGAGCCTTCAGCTTCAGGCTGGCTCCACGAGCTCCTTGCTGTGCTATAACCAGTGTGACAAAGCACAAGGCCTTGTCATTGAGGGCCGATATGTGCCACCGCACCTAAGGGTTGCAGTGGAGTGAGCCAGATAAATAGGTCTGCAACCTAAGGTTGCAGACATCTTGTTTATTTTTCATCACTGCTTTAAGCAGTGATTCTGGGTCTGGCTTTACTGGAGCAGTCTTAGAGCTGGGTGGGGGACTGCTCCCACATATCCACTCCGGGATTTCCTATAAAGCCAGAAGGTCAGGTGTCCTGGGTGTGGTAAGCCACTCCAAGCCTGGAGTTGGAGAGGAGGGATCCTCTGTGTAAAGGTTCTCTGAGGAAAGCTGGACTTACCTTTCCTACATGCTGCTACTCTTGTGTATGGTGAGCTACACCTGTTATGTGTTACATTACTGCCTGAAGAAAGGTCCTGTTTAAGTTCTGTTTGCACATCTGCTGAAGATAAGCTGTCTATGTTCTGGACTTTTTGTTTAATAAAACCCGTTAAAGTAAATGCATTTGTTGTCGTGGTCCCTGTGACAGAGCTGACCCCCCCCCCCCACAAGTGGTGGAGTTGATGCGAGCAGTCTCGCACTCCTGGAAGAGTCACAGAGGGCAATAAAAGACTGCATGTCCTGGGTTAAAGCTGTGGCAGCAACGCAAACAGGTGCTTCCAGCATGGATTAGCTCATCAAACAACTGGTGCAAGCCAATCTCCAGCAGCAGCAGATCAGCGCCCAGCAGCAGAGGGCACACACGGAAGCCATGCAGGCCCAACGGGAGACCAATCAGCTCCTGGTCCTTCAACTGGCCGCACTGACCTTAAAAACCGCTCTAGAAAATGTCACTGTGATAAATGGTGTTCCCCAGGAACCAGGGGCAGATGGCAGGTTTCCGCACTTCGCCATGGTTAACGATTTACTGTACCGGGTAAATAAAGTAAGAGAGGAGGTGGTGGAACAACTGCTGGTACCCTGGCCCTATAAGCGGATGGTGCTGGACCTAGCCCACTCGCTCGTTTTGGGGGGACACTTGGGGGTAGAGAAGACCCAGGAGCGAATTTTACAAAGATTTTATTGGCCAGGATATCATCGGGAAATATTAGATTTTTGCCAGTCCTGTCCCACTTGCCAGTTAACAGCCCCACTGTTGCATTTCCGTAGCCCATTAGTGCCTCTGCCCATTATAGAGACCCAACTTCGAGCATATAGTGATGGATATGGTGGGCCCACTGGTCAAGTCACTGGTCAAGTCACCAATACATTATGTTGATACTAGATTATGCTAACCGGGACCCGGAAGCAGTACCCATAAGAAATTCCTCCTCAAAATCTATTGCCCGAGAACTGGTGCACATTTTTTCTAGGACAGGTTTACAAGAAGAGATCCTGACCGATCAGGGAACACCCTTCATGTCCTGGGTCATGAAAGAGCTGGGCAAGGTCCTGAGCATAAAGCAGCTATGGACGTCAGTGTACCATCTGCAAACTGATGGGCTAGTAGAGCGGCTCAACAAACCACTGAAGGCTATGGTCAGGAAGGTAGTGGAAAAAGATGGGCGTGATTGGTACTGCTTAATACCGTACCCATTGTTTTCTATACGGGAAGTTCCCCAAGCCTCCACCGGGTTTTCACCCTTTGAACTACTGTACGGGCAGCATCCTTGTGAGTTACTTGACATAGCTAAAGAGACCTGGGAAAGTGAGGCCACGCCATACAATAGTGTCATTGAGCTCGTGGCCCAAATGCAGGAGAGGATCGCCAATGTCATACCCCTAATGAAGGAGCCTCTTCTCCAGGCTCAAGAAACCCAAAGTAGGGTTTATAATAGGACGGCCAGGATTCGACAGTTCCACCCTGGTGATCGGGTACTCGTCCTGGTCCCCACTGTGGAAAGTAAATTTCTAGCTAAGTGGCAGGGACCGTTCGAGGTTCTGGAGAAAGTTAATGAGGTTAACTATAAGATATACCAACCAGGCAAACGGAAGCCTGTCCAGGTGTATCATGTAAACCTCATCAAGCTCTGGAAAGACAGGGACTCGACGGTAACCCCATGTCTGCTTATCCAGTCCACAGTAGGGTTCAAAGATGTCTCTATTGCCGACACCCTCTCTCCCTCACAGAAGCAGCAGTGCAGGGAGCTGTTAGAGCAGAACAAGGATATGTTCTCGGAACTACCTGGTCTCACCTCCGTGATTGAGCATGAGATTGTCACGGAACCTCACGTGAGGGTCAATGTAAAACCTTATAGAATCCCGGAGGCCCATAGACAGGTAGTTTCCCAGGAGGTCGAACGGATGCTAAACTTAGGGGTCATCGAAGCATTTAAGAGTGGGAGGTCAAGCCAAATAGTTTTGGTGCCAAAACCCAGTGGGGAATGGCGCTTTTGAAATGATTATAGGAAGCTAAACGAGGTCTCTAAGGTGGACGCATACCCGATGCCATGGGTAGACGAACTTATTGAAAGGCTAGGGCCAGCCCAGTATATCACCACATTAGACCTCACAAAGGGGTACTGGCAAATCCCCCTGTCAAAGGAAGCCAAGGAGAAGACTGCCTTCTCAAAATCTGAGGGGTGCTACCAGTACACCCGGATGCCCTTTGGCCTACTGGGAGCCCCGGCCACATTCCATAGGGCCATGGATCGCAGACTGATCACCCATATGCCGCAGCGTACCTAGATGACATTGTCATCTTCAGTCAGGACTGGGAAAGTCATCTAGGGAAACTGCAGGCCCTCAGAGATGCCCTAAGGAGAGCAGGGTTCACCATTAACCCTAAAAAATGTGCGGTTGGTATGGAAGAGGTCAGGTACTTGGGGTCTATCGTGGGGAGGGGCCTAATCAAGCCTCAGATTAACAAAGTTGAAGCCATACAAGGTTGGCCACGCCCACTTACAAAGAAACAGGTAAGGGCATTCTTGGGCATTGTCGGCTACTACCGACGGTTTGTGCCGGACTTTGCCACGTTAGCCGCCCCTTTAACCGAGCTCAAAAAAGGGTCCCAGTCTGTGAGGTAGAAGTGGTTCTCCGTAGGCGAAAAAGCCTTTTGTGAGTTAAAGACGAGCCTTAATGTAAACAGCCAGGTTTGGTAGCTCCAGACTTCACTAAGGAGTTCATTGTACAGACCGATGCGTCAGATGTAGGCCTGGGCGCAGTAATGTCACAGGACATAAATGGGAAAGAACACCCCGTGATGTGCCCTAGCCACAAGTTTTCCCCGGCAGAGAAAAATTATGCTATTGTGGAGAAAGAATGCCTGGCCATTAAGTGGGCATTAGACGCCCTCAGGTATCATCTGCTGGGTAGACGGTTCAAGCTGGTTTCTGACCATGCGCCCTTAAAATGGATGAGGCTAAAGAAATGGAACAATGCCAGAATAACACGCTGGATTCTGGCATTGCAAGATTTTTCTTTTAAGGTGGAACATAGGCCTGGCAAGTTGTATGGTAATGCAGATGCACTATCGCGGGTGCACTGTCTGTTGAGTGAAAGTGCCCAGCCCCTTGGCTTTGGGCAGAGGGGGGTGGGTATGTGACAAAGCACTAGGCCTTGTCATTGAGGGCCGATATGTGCCACCGCACCTGAGGGCTGCGGTGGAGTGAGACAGATAAATAGGTCTGCAACCTTAGGTGCAGACATCTTGTTTATTTTTCATCACTGCTTAAAGCAGTGGATGCCGGGCCTGGCTTTTACTGGAGCAGTCTTAGAGCTGGGTGGGGGACTGCTCCCACATATCCACTCCAGAATTTCCTTGGCCTATAAAGCCAGAAGGTCAGGTGTCCTGGGTGTGGTACGCCACTCCAAGCCTGGAGTTGGAGAGGGAGGATCCTCTGTGTAAAGGCTCTCTGAAGAAAGCTGGACTTACCTTTCCTACATGCTGCTACGCTTGTGTATGGTGAGCTAAACCTGTTATGTGTTACGTTACTGTCTGAAGAAAGGTCCTGTTTAAGTTCTGTTTGCACATCTGCTGAAGATAAGCTGTCTATGTTCTGGACTTTCTGTTTAATAAAACCCGTTAAGGTAAACGCTTATGTTGTCGTGGTCCCTGTGACGGAGCTGACCCCCCACACCAGTTATACACACAGCCTGAACTGATGAAACACATATGAGGAATGCACACTGCCCTCCCCCTCTCTCTGTTATCAGGCAGGGGACTGTATAAGACTGTGTAATATGGAGGGAGCACAGGTCATAAGACTGTGTTATATGAAGGGATCTCTGAGTTAAACAGTCAGTAATTACCCATATCATTCACCTTAGAGCTGGGAGATGAGTATACAGCCAGCAGCCCTCTCAGATAGTTGGTTTCACTTTCAGTTTTAACAGCTCAGAGGGGAGTAAACACAGAGTGTGCAGGCAGCCAATCACAGTGCAGGGGGCATGTCCGGGCGTTTCCTGTCTGGTGGCGTATCCCAACAGGCGGAATTAAATTTCAGTCAGCCAATCACAGTGCAGAAGGCGTGTCCAGGGGCAGAATCCGACCGGGGGCGTGTCCCAACAGGCTGAATGAAATGTCAGCCAGCCCATCACAGATAAGGGGGGCGTGTCCCGACTAGCAGCTGCAAAAAAATAGCTAATGATGCACAGTAAAGCTCATATCTACTATACTGACTTAGGTAATGCAACCCAGTTACAAAAGTGCTTATTTTTACCGTCCCCATAATCTGATATATGATCTTTGTAGTGAGAATACCCCTTTAAATTGAATCTGCTGACATCAAGAATAGATTTGTGTCTAAATTGTAAACATGGACTAAAACTGCATCTCCTTTGGAGGTCACATCACTTGTCTAATTTGGTAACCAATTTTACAGCTAAAATTTTGCATGACATACATTTCAGTGTTATAGTATATGCTGAAAGCTGGCATACGCTGTTAAATACATGTGGACCAGCATCTTGTATGTTGTGATTTGTATTTCTGTGTTATCTTTTTACTGAAAGTCAAATTTTGCAGTTAAAAGAATTACAAGATCTGATTTTAACTTTTTACAATTTCTTTACACATTTTCTTTACAGTCGTAAAACCATTTATCAATAAATATTCAGAATTTACGTTTATAAATGAAGCAATAGTGGGGGCGTTGAGTGATCAACCAGCTACTTGCGAAAAGGAAGATTCCGGAAAATCTGATAAGATAATTTATGACAGTGACTCCAATGCACTACATGACTCTCCTAAAATCAAGGAAAGTAACATTACATCCAGGTAACAGTAATGACAATCAGTCCAATACCCCTGTGGTAGCAGAGACACAAGGCACATTGTGCATATACCATGTATTCTATGACAGTTGTTTAAGGCATTGCTTCTCAATTAACTTTACATTTTTATTATTACCATTTTTCCATAACATTGTTATTTTTCCACTGTCATAGTCATATAAGCACTTGTTTTTAGCAGGTTGATTCATATTTTTTAATGGTACCATTTGAAGTAAAAACCAAACAAGATATTAGGGTGTATTCTGGCTTTTTATTTTTAAGGAGGAGGGAAAAGAGAGAGGGTTCATTTTTACAGGGTTTAATGAATGGTAAAAATGAGGTATTATCTTTCTTTTGTGACCCAGCATGTTCATTGTGTTGCCAAATTTACACAGTTTTTGTTATGTTCTGCTAGGTAAAAACAGCTCATAGAAAGAACCTAAATCCCAGTAATAGATACTAAAAACACACTTTATTGATATACATTAAAAACTAAATAATAATTATGCACTCAAACAGTAACCAAAGAGGCATAAACCACCTTATAAATCTTGAATTCTTTTGGGTACTATTCCAGGACCCTATTTTTCCAATATTATCCCCCACCAAAAGTCAATAATACCAAAATGTATATTGTAAAACTACTCAAAGTTTTGTAGTTCTTCTGTCCAAAAATTTCACAAATGGTGCCGGAATAAGCAGAGAGGGTCCAAACAGCTGAGAAAAAATCCAATATCCCTGTTATATACCTATCAAAGGAGGAGCACCCGTCCTGATAAAGGATGACCCCTCCTATCGTCAGCTCTCCCTAATAGGCCCTCACATAATCCAAAAAAGGACTAAATCTTAACCCAGCTATAAAAATACATGCCCCCACATATAGGAAGAAAAATTGTTGAACGTCCCGACGCGTTTACCCAGAATAACTGGTTCATCAGGGGACATAAAAACCACTTGATAATTGGGACTACTTGACCCAATTATCAATATATCAAGTGGCTACCACCTTACTATCGCCTCCATTTTTGGTGGCTTTTGTTTTGTTTTTTTGTCCCCTGATGAACCAGTTATTCTGGGGAAACGCGTCGGGACGTTCAACAATTTTCTTTTCTATATGTGGGGGCAAGTATTTTTACAGCTGGGTTTAGATCTAGCCCTGTTCTGGATTATGTGAGGGCCTTATTAGGGTGAGCCGACGACAGGAGGGGGTCGTCCTTTATCAGGTATATAACAGGGATATTGAATTTTCTCTTTACTCAGCTGTTTGGACCCTCTCTGCTTATTCCGGCACCATTTGTGAAATTTGTGGACAGAAGAACTACAAAACTGTGAGTAGTTTTATAATATATATTTTGGTATTATTGACTTTTGGTGGGGGATAATATTGGAAAAATAGGGTCCTGGAATAATACCCGAGAGAATTCAAGATTTATAAGGTAGTTTATGCCTCTTTGGTTACTGTTTGAGTGCATAATTGTTATTTCGTTTTTAATGTATATCAATAAAGTGCGTTTTAAGTATCTGTTACTGGGATTTAGGTTCTTTCTGTGAGCTGTTTTTGACTATATCCTAGAAATTCATTGTTTTTTTGTCAGATGTTTTTACCATTTTGAGATACATAGAATCAACAAATCCTATGTTTCTCAAAATGCTTAAAAAATTACTGAATTTCTTTCTCGGAGGTGGACGGCAAAAATGCATTTCTGCATTGTATATTTTTCGGCAATACTAGCTATGTTTATATTTTTAATTGGTTTATGTCTTTTATGTGATAACTGGAAAATTTGTTTCTTCAGTTTATTTGAATTTATTTAACTTTTTCTGTATTTTTAAATACCTTCCATTTTTTGTTGCAAATTCAAGTCCCACTAGGAGACTTGAACATACAATGTGTGTATGTCGTGTAGGGCAGTAAATTGTCAAAATACCAAATACACTAGAATACACAGGGTCTAACTGTAATGGCAGGCATGGGGTCTTTTTTCGGCCACTGGCTGCCTTGACAACTGAATTATCGTGTTGTGTGGAAGTAAGAGATTGAGTAATGAAAAAAGTACCCTCATTCTTTCTAACCCTCAGATACAGCAGAGTTGTACTACCTTGCTAAACATCTGCTGCATATATACTTCATGTGTCATTAAGGAATTAATATTACATTTCACTGTTCGATTATTCAAAACATAAAGAGGAACATTTATTATTGCAATTGTGCCAGAATTTTGGTGCAGTTTGCACCAAAATACTGGCATACATGCTTTACACCACGTTTATTTTGCATTTAATACAGTTTTAGACACTTTTACACCTAATCTGGCAAAGGCCGTGACTTTGCTAAAAAAAGGAGTGGTTTCACAAAAAGTGGGTATGGCTTAATGGGTGATGCCACATGCCTATATGAAGCCAACTAATAAATGGTGTCAATTTAGACTAGACAATTTGAAATTGTTGATAAATCTGGCGCATTTTAATATTGTCTAGTCTGAATTTACAGTAAGTATTACACAGTATTAAAGGGGTTGTCTCACCATGCAGTTTCACAGAGTCTCAGGCAGCTTCAGACTTACACGTCCTGGTTAGGCTTCTGTTGGTTCTATAGCAGTGATTGGCATATCAGCTTTGCTATTCTTAGCTAATCCTATTACAGTGACATGACTGATGGAGATTTATTATCTGTAGTGCACAAAGCAACAGAGCTCTAAGAGTTATAACTTGTCAATAACTTAAGTAAACAAGCTCCTGTACTAAAGAAAAGTCTTAGAGAGCGACTCACCATGGTGGGACAGCACCTTCAAGCAGGAGGTCAGTAACTAAGAGAAACCTGTGTACACTAGCAGTAGATAAAATCTCCCTTATCTCCTGAAAAAAGCAACATCAAAACATCAGCGTATTTGGTATTAGTCTTCATTTACCTTTCCATACATGTTCAAAGCTAATCACTGTGGTGAGAAAACCTGTTTAAAGGGGTTTTGCTACAATCTCATTTCATACCTCCTGTATCCAGCTCTTACTCTGTGTGCTCGAAGGGATGTGTGATTGTTTGAATTGCAATCATGTGACCCACAGCATGACATCACCATGCCTTTCCTCTCTCTAATCAAAGAAAGTCTTTTATGTATAGAGTAGGGATAGCTCAGAGGTAAAGTTTTACCATCACAGCTAAGGTCCTAGGTTCAAATCCCTGTAATTCTGCACGTTTTTTGTTTTAGCTGCTCCTTTAGTGATCCATTGTTTACAGCTCGTCTCCAGGGGATACGACCAGGGCTGAGAGCTGCTCACTCCTGGTCACACATGTTCAGACATCACTTCTCCTCTCAGGTAGCTACTGAGTGTTCAAACCCCAGGAGCTGTCACTCTACTCCAGTCTTCTGTATCCTTAGTAATTAGTTAAACAGTGCAAATAAATAAAAAATAAACCTCAATCAGGTTTGTGCATTGATGGAAGAAAAAAAAATCACAGGTTTGGTTCCTGCAGGGATTTGATCCTAGGACCCTTGTGCCTGGAGGCAAAAGCTTTACCTCTCAGCTACTCACAATGCTTTACATAAGTAGACCTTTCTTTGACTACAGAGAGGAAAGGCATGGTGAGTCATCCTGCTGGGTCACATGAAATGCAATTCAAACAAATCACACACGCCCCCTTCTGAGCACACAGAGCTGAAGAGCAGGATACAGGAGGTATGAAATGAGATCGTGGCAAAACCCCTTTAAATTAGAATAATTTCATACTTTCTATAGTGCCCTCTGGCGTTCTTTTGATTTCCTCTCAGAATGTCCACCAAATGTGTTTAGTGCTACCACCCATTGCCCCAGTTCTCTTGTACATGGACAGTGGCCGATTTCTGCTCTTATGCAGTCAAGCCAATAGAGATGGCAGTATAGGATAGATGGAGAGATGCTGAGCTTGGGAAAATATAGTTTTTTATGTTTTGATTTAGTATTTTTATGCAAAAAGTCATTTAACTGTTGCCAGAAAGTATTTGAGTCCTGTTAACACACAGTGATTGATAGTTCTCCCTCTATTCACACTTCTTCAAGAAAAGCTGTGAGTCACTATTGTGGTCAGTGGCAGCAGGGCTCTTTGGCTTCATTGATGAGTCCTGGCAGCAATCAAACAGATTTTTACTGAATTAAATCCTAGAAAACTATATATGTCGATGCCCACCTCTATTTTATGCTTCCCTTGGAAAGAGGACATTTAAGTCCTTACAGACCCACTTTATTGTATCTTATAAATCTTCTTTTCCAGGAATCAGTAGTATAGACATCTTAGTCTAACTAGTTTATGTTTGATTTTATTCTAGAAAGAAAAAAAAGAAGCGTTTTTTTAAGAAAATTTCAGGTAAAGGATCTTTCAGTTTCATATGACATCATGTAATGTTTGCAGGTCCCCTGCGATTTTTGTGTGAGTACAGTAGTGGACAACCTTTTTACTGCTTAGGCCTGGTTCACATCTGCACTGGAGGTTCTCTGTCTCAGAGGTGAAAAACTGACCCCACAGGATCCATTCACTATGAACACCCGCGGTACCTGACGAACCCTATTAATTACAATGGTCCCATCGGGTTTCTGCTGTGGTGTCTGTAGTTGAGACAGTAAAAATAGCGCTGCAGCCTGTGCTTCTGATTATTTTGTTGCAGCACATCATGCATGATTTGAAATGAGAGGCCTAGCTTTCAGACTGATTTTTTTTTATAGTTGTGACTGGCAGCGTCTGGGCCTAAGTACAGAACCAGTAATAGTAGTAGAACCAGTAATAAAACTACTGTATCTTGTACCATTTTGTAATGCTACTCTTCATTTTTTGGCCTCCTCAAGCTCCAGGGCCATGATGCAGTTGCAACCTCTACGCATGTAAAATTATGCCCTTGAGTTAGTGAATTAATAAGGGTAATTTCTAGCTCCACTTTTGTAAATCAACTACCTTGTATGACACTTCATAGCCTTAATTTTCACAGAAAGAACAAAATAGTGTGCGTTTTTTTGTCAATGCTCTACTTTATTTAAGGATGGCTTCCGTCTTTTATGCGAGGAAAGGTAAAAAAGGATGATCCCGTGTACCGGTCACACTGTGCAGTCATGGACAGCGATACCTTAGAATATGATGATGATGATGATGTTGCAGACACGGTAAGTAGGCAAAGCAGAAATTAGGGGGGACATGTATGAAAACTGTCTTGATCTATGACTTTTTTGTTGCCCATAGCAACCAATCAGAGCGCCACTTTAATTTTTTCAGAGCACTATATTAAATGAAAGGAGCACTCTGATTGGTTGCTATGGGCAACAAGCAAAGTCTTAGACCAAGAGAGTTTTCATACATGTGGCCCAGGATGTTTTTTTCTGTGACTATGTCTTAGCCTTTTGTGCTTTTCCTATTAAAATACTATTTGTAAGAAATTTGACACTTTTCTAATAATTTTGTATCATGCACTACAAAAGTTTATCAGCATCCATCTTTAATTGTTGGTATCATAGAAATGTTTCCTAAAGGGGTTATAAGGAGAAGCTTCATTTTAAAACCTGAATACTACTCCTGTGTAAATGAAAGAAAAGTGGCAATTTTCCGGCGCACATTTTACTAGCACACTGGTGTTTATGGCCATGTTGGCAGGAATATTCCTCACTCCATGAGAAGAAGCAATGAGCATTTTATTCATGACCCTACTTTTGTACAGAAGTGCTCAGTTACGTTTTAGTGGGTTTTCCAACAAAAATACAAATCTTTCAAGTTCCCCTAGATACAAAAACAAAGGACGTCTGGTTTTTAGTTACCTCAGTTACTGCTGAGGTTACTGCTGTTGACTCCATAATGTGATGGAAAACCCTTTTTAATAACCCGTGTTTTTGTGCACTTCCTGTTGTGGCAGCTAGGGTTGGTTAAAAGGGCCTTGGGGTTGCTGCCAGCTAGTTGGATTGGCTCAGTTTTGTTCCTTGGGGTCAATGTTTTATACTTCTTGTTGGTGTATGCAGGGAGTTCTGGTGCCCCTCATCCTTCAGGATTTTTTAGCCCCACTCCGCTGTGTGTTGCTTTGGCTCTTGGCCAGCCACCATATTGGTCAGTCCGGGGTCTGTCAGCTCATAGGATTGCCATAGGACATATTAAGGCACACCAATAAGGCACTCAAACCACGGGGTAGATTTTTAAACTGACCTCAGCCAACTTTATTCATCAAGCACTTGACTGATCCTACACTGTCTGGCCATTAACTAAACAGAAAGGACCCTCTCTAACGGTGGTCTGAGCCTACAGTCCACTAACAGCAGTGTTCATGCCAGCCTTTTTCCAGCTCACCTGGAAGCAGGGGCCCTTTTCCAGCTCAGCAGCCTCCCCCTGCTGACCTGAGTCTCCTGGTTTATATAGTCTAGGCAACACCTGGCCTGGATACGTGATAGTAGTCATCCCACCCTACACTTTGACTACTCCAGTAAAAAGCCGGCCTGGATCAGCTGCTGCACGCAGCTATACTAAGAACTGCAAAGTGTACATAACCAAGGATTACTGACTCAAAACTGTCAGCTCCTACTTTACTGAGCCCAGGCACCTTGGTGACATGTGCCTCACAGTTGTCAAATAGTCTCCCAAAAAAAAAAAAAGGGAATCTCACAAGAGAACAGAGAGTGACTTCTGATCACTATATTTACTATTTTGCCATAGGCAAACTTAAACTCTATCAATTCTCTATCTATAAAACACTAAAACGTAACTTTTATTATGTATAACTCTTAACCTCGTTTTGTGCTAACTTTAAATACAATATTTGCGTAAAGATTATGCGAGCAATAAGTATGAATGCACTAACTTTTTTGATATCCCTCGGGGATGTAATAAATAAGTTGGCTACCTTGCCCTTAAGAAAAACTTTAAGGGGAAAGGTGGGGGGGCGAAACCGGGAGGGAGGGCGTATTTACCATAGGGCCTGCAGCTTTTTTAAAAATGAATATGTATATTAGATATAAAGGAGAATTTTTTTGGGGGAAGAGACTATGACAATATGTACAGTACAATGGATTTTATATGACAATATGTACGAAAAATGGAGTTTATTTTCCCAATAAAATATGCAATTAGACTGGGGGAAAGGGGGTTTATGGGAGTTGATAAAGCTGGTTGTGCTGTGGAATATAAACCTATTCGCTTAGCCCCTTTCCAGGGGACGCATAGGCAATAATAGGGAGAGAGATGGGACGGAAGTTCTCCAGTCGGGGCTGAATTTTATTGATACAGTACGCGGGCGCGGGCGCGGTCAGAGGGGGCGTATGCCCGCCATGGAGATGGTGAACTTGTCTGAGGATTATTATTATGGAATATGGTGGAGCTTTAGCGCACAATTATTAGTGTGCAGGGGGAGTGGGAAAGGGGGGGTGGGGTTTTTTTGGATTCTCTGATGGGGAATTGGTGAGCACCCGAAAGGGGTGTGTACCTAACATGAAAAAAGGGAAATGAGTTTGACCCCCATGGCACCGACCTCTAACCCCTGTGAAGCCAGGTTACTGGTAAAAATGTTGGGGGGGGTCAGGGGATGACTTTTAAATTTTGATTTTCCCACCTCTGTCTACAAAGGCCCCCCCCGCGCAGAGGGTCAAAAGGGAGCCTTATTTGTCTTGTGTCGTTAGATTTGGGCGATTTCCCAAGTAGGAGGCTTGGGGTCCCCCCTGGGTTAAAAATCGCTGTACAATAAAGGGTTTTTTGTTGGTAGGGGGGGTTCCACCCGACTTGAAAACGAAAAGGACTATTCCTTCCTTCAGAAAATTTGAAAGGGTTAATGGGAGGTTAGAAATCAGGTTTTTAAAAAGTGGTAAAGGTTAAAAGGTATACATAAAAAAAGTTACGTTTTGGGTTTTTTTAGTTAGAGAATGATGGTTTTTAAGTTTGCCATGGGAAAAAAAGTAAATAAATGTCCTCCAGGTCCCCACTACAAACAACCCCGGGGCAAGACATAACCGAAATTTTCTCTCCGCAAAGTGTTTATTTCAGGTTATTCTTAAAAACATAGCTTTATTGAGTTTTTTTACTTTTTATTTTAAAAATAAAACTATTGAGGTGGTCAGTGTGGCACTTTGACTTTTCCATTTAAATAAATAAGTTGGATGTATATGTGGTAGTGATTTAGTGGTCTCGGTTATATGAATAAGGGATATGCTCTCTACAAGAAATATAAAGCATAATTTAGTCCTCAATACCCCTTGAATTACTCCAATTATGAAGGTTCAGTACTTAGTCTGTCTGTATGATGTTGATGATGTATGATGTTGAAGTGTTTATTCCCTTATAACCAGGGCTCCCATGATGACAGTGAAGATGGTGAGAATCTTATGACATCAATTATTAACAATTCACTTCAGATGTGGCTACAAAATAACTGGACTGCTAAAGTATCTGAGGTATTTGAAATGTCAATAAAATCTTTGCTTATTGTTCTAAATGTATAACGCGGGTTACATACTTTAGTAACCTTGTTATATAACACCCCCGGGCCTTTTTTTTATTAGGTCACCTGTCCCCCTGTCTTTAAACACTTAATTTCTTTTTCACCAATCACAGGGGGCAACTAGTGCTTTTTAGGCATGTAGACAGGGTAAAGACAACTCCTGCAGTTCAAACCGAAAAATCATTGGGAAGAAAGGTGATTTGAGTCCCTTTTGAACGTGGCGGGTTGTTGGGCCAGAAGGGCTGGTTGAGTATTTCAGAAACTGCTGTTTCCTGGGATTTTCACGCAAACCATCTCTGGGTTTACAGAGAAGGTCCAAAAAAGAAAAAACTCCAGTGAGCGCAGTCCTGGGGGGCGGAAATGCCTTTTTGGGCCCGGGGTTCCAAAGGAAAGGGGCAACGGTTTCCGAGCTGATAGAAAGGCAACAGGATCAAATTGCCACCCTTAAACCAAGATAGGCAGAAGACATCTCTAAACCCACATCCGAACTTGGGCAGATGGGCTACAGCAGCAGAAAACCCACCGGGTGCCACTCCTTTCAGTAAGAACAGGAAACTGAGGCTCCAATTTGCCCAAATCATCGAAATTGGACGTAGAAGATTGGAAAAATTTTTCCTGGTCTGATGATCTCGATTTCTGCTGCACTTCGGTGGTAGGGTCAGAATTTGGGGTCAACAACATGAAAGCATGGATCCATCCTGCCTTTGTATCAAAGGTTTAGGCTGGTTTGGGGGGGTGTCATGGTGGGGGAATATTTTCTTGGGACTCTTTGGGCCCTTTGGGACCAATTGGCATCGTTCAACGCCAACCTACTGATATTGTTGCTGACCATTTCCAAACCCTTTATGACCACAATTACCCAACATCTGTGGGTACTTTCGCGTATTTCGCCATGTCATAAAACTGGAATCATCCAACTGTTTCTTGAACATGACAATGAGTTCCTGTACCAAATGGCCTCCACATCACCAGATTCAAACCCAATAGAGCATCTTTTGGGGTGTGGGGAACGGGGGATTCGCATCAGGATGTGCAGCCGACAAATCTGCGGCAACTGTGGATGCCATCTGTCCCCAAAAGGACCAAAAATTGGGAATGCTTTCCCGACCTTGTTAATCTTGCCACGAAGAAATGAGGCGTTCTGAAAGGCAAAAGGGGTCCAAAACCGTTACGATTTTTTACCTAATAAAGTGGCCGGTGAGTGTATAATGTAGTAACCTCCGCCAGCTGAATGTCTATCGGCTCTAATCTCTAATAACTGATTTCTGTAAATAAAGGTTGGAAATCAAAAGGGCAGCTGCCCAAACTTTAATTAAATGGGGCAG
The DNA here is from genome assembly GCA_025379985.1 of Phyllomedusa bahiana. Taxonomy (NCBI): domain Eukaryota; kingdom Metazoa; phylum Chordata; class Amphibia; order Anura; family Hylidae; genus Phyllomedusa; species Phyllomedusa bahiana. Next base: position 20,221 of record JAODAL010013280.1, on the reverse strand, counting down.
AAATCTCTAAATATATTGAAATAATACAAGCTGCAGGCTTTTAAAACTGTGTCCCCAGTGCCTTCTCTTCTTTTTACTACATCAGTCCCACCATACCAGCTTGTCGCCAATCGTGTAAACATTGCAGCCAGTCTCTTTTGGGGGACCAGGACACATAATGTGGGCTTTGTGGGCATTTTAAGAGGCATGTATGGTACTTTTTCTTACTTTAAGCCATATATGCTGTTCTAATATAGTTCAGGGAAGCTTTTCAATGAAAAAACATTTGGAAACACTGCAGAGTGAATCATTTTTTGTTTCATTTGATATCTTTCCAATACGTCAGTAGATTGAGGTGTAACGTGAAGCTCCTGGGCCCTAATGCATGAAGTGAAGTGGGCCTCCTTGGTTACTATTTCTCAGTACAATTCTGGTGTTTTCTTATATGACAGGAGGGATTTTGGGCCCCCTCAGGCTGCACTGCAGGGCCCAATAGTGACTGTACCTCTGTACCCCATATGGCTACACCCCTGCCAGTAGATTAACCTTACTTGTAAAGCCATACATTTGGTATTTAGCCATAAATCCAAGTACGGGTACTAATATTTTTAAGACCAGCATGGAACCACATCTATAGGACCCTTTTAATGTAGAAAAAATATCTTATTTATGTGTCTAATTACCAAAGGTTGAAGCTACAATTCCGTGTAACGAGCTTCTCGCCCTGCATTCCCATAACAACACTTTCTGCTCCTTGTGCTCTGGCACTTCAGTGTTGTCATACCAACTGGGCTCCAAATAACAAAATAGAGCTATGTTCAAACAGCACACATATTTTAGAAGATTTAGATTTGAAATCAGCAAACATTCCTCATTAGGGAGACGCACCATGAAAGTCTATAGAGATTTGTAATTTAAATATTCAAATAAGCTTTTGGGAAGAGATAGGACTACAGCACCACCTATAGGAAGAAGCATTCCTTAACTACTGGCTGACCACCCATAGACTATAAATATCCGGGTGGTTCCAGTTTAGCTCTGCTTGGTGTAACGGACGCCCCTGCGACCACTGTCCCGGGCCGCAGGCGCGCCCGTGCCCCGCTCCTAGCGGATCCCCGTGTTCCCGCACGTGTCGGTGTTTTCGGGGTCCGCCTTGTCGCAGCCCCTGGCCGGCGTCCACATACCCCGCCACGCTTCCTGCTGTGTCGGCTCACAGCTCCCGGGCGTGTAGCTCCGCCCCTTAGGGCGTGCCCGCGGCCCGGCTCTCTTAGATTTAAAGGGGCAGTGCACCGTAATGGTATTGCCGGGCACTGCTTCCTATTTAGTCCGGCCTCTTCCTGCCTGGCCCTTGCCGGATCCTTGGTGTATATTGCCATGGAGGAAAGTGTTCCAGAGCGTTCCAGTACTAATGCCTTCCCGTGTACCGACACCTTGCTTACGTTTACCGTTCTACAAACCTTGGCCGCCTTGCACCCGATCCCTTCTTGTCTTTCCGTCTACGAACCATAGCCGCCTTCCTACTCCAGCCTTCCACGACCACGACCTGGCCTGCCTGTTCCGAACCTTGCACCCCTGGTGGCCGCGCACGCAGGCAAAGCCGCCAGTGGTTAGTGTGACCTGGTGTACTCCCGCCACAGCAAGACCATCCCGCTTTGCGGCGGTCTCTGGTGAATACCGGGACCCACGTAGACTCCCACTGTCCCTGGTGTGGGCTTACAGCCATCGCCTGCGTTAGTCCAGTGGATCCACCTCCAGACCAGTAACATTAGGACCGGCCATGGAGTCCCGCCAAGGGGCCGTTATCCCAGCCTTGCGAACCGTATGTATGCCAGCCATCTCCTCAACTCGGTCAACAGGTGCAATCAACTCACCCAGCTTTTCCACCATGTTGCAGCAATCTCTTCACCGTCCAGCAGCAGCAGGCCTTCGCCAGCCTCCAGCGGATGATCCTGCCTCACGGTTTCCCGGTGGCTCCAAGGGCCCAAGCTTCGCCTGTCGCTCCCGTCCAAGTAATGACGGAGACCCGTTACTCCTGCTGGGGGTTCATCACCCAATGCACATGCACGTGGAGCATTGATGACGACCAGTTCCGACCGAACTTGCGAAGTGGCTTTTGTGATCAACCTCCTCTCCGGGAAGGCCCTGGCAGGGGCTACGCCTCTTTGGGACGCGACGATCCAGTACGGCGATCTACAGTCATTTCATGACTGACAGCGAGTTCCGCAACGTCGTCAAGGAACCAGCCCGTGCATCCTCTGCGGAGACTGCCCTCCTAAAACCTACGCACAGTGGGACGCGTCTGTAGGTGAGACTAACGTGGAGTACAGTTCCGCCCCCTGCCTCGTAACTCCATGGAACGAGGCCGCACTGTGTGCTACCTTTAAGAAAGTGCTCTCAAGCCGAGTTAAGGACGTCTTTGGCCGCTAGAGACCTCCCTCTTCCCTCAGTGACCTGATTCGGACTTTAGCGACCCTCATCGAAATCGCTTTCATTGAACGGGAGGAGGAGCTTCAAGCAAGAGCACAGTCGGTTCCAAGCCAGCGGGAGACTCCACACCCTAGGATCGTGGGGGAGCATTCCTAGGTGCAACCTCCCCCTCCTCCACGCCAGTTGATAGCCTGTGCAGTCCTTGTGTCAGATACTGGCATCACGTTCCAAGTCCGGCATTATCTGTACTCCGGCTCCGCCGTGAACTTCATATAACCAGTCTCCTCGTGAAGCAATATCGGCTTCCCAGTGTAAGCGCCAGAGAGACCGCTTGTCATCTCTTCCGATAGCGGGGAGTTGCTTAGCCACACCATCCATTTCGTCACCAAGCCCCACAGTCCCCTCCATGTGGGGGCGCTGCAGTAAAGAAGAAGTCGTCCTTCTACGTGCTGACTCGTCTCCTCGTCGGCGATCCTCCTCGACTCCCATGGCTACGGCTCCACTCTCCTATCCTGGAATGGTCTACTGAGAAGTGATTCGTTGGGGTCCCAACTGTCCGGGACACGTTTGTGGCACCTCGCCCGTGCTTCCCTGTTCACGGGCAACCCTACAGGAGCCATTTTGCCCGGCCTGCCGCCCGAATAATTTGGAGTACGCTGATTGTCTTCTCGAGAGGCAAGCTGAGATCTCCTCCGCACCGCCCATATGATTGCCCAATCGACCTCTTGCCGGGTACCACCCCCCTCCTAGAGGCCGAGTCTACCCTCTGTCGCTGTCCTGAGACTCAAGCCAGACCGAGTTACTCCAAGAATCTCAGGAAGGGGTTTTCATCCGCAAGTCCTCGTCACCACCGCAGGTGCGGGGTTCTTTTTCGTAGAAGAAGAAGGACGGTTACTTACGGCCCTGCATAGACTACCGGGGTTGAACAAGATCCACGGTGAAGAACCAGGTCACCCACTGCCGTTGATCACGGGAACTGTTCGAGCCGCCTGCAGGCGCCAAGATCTTCTTCTAAGTTGGATCTGAGAGGGGCCTACCACTTGGTCCTAATCCGCAAGGGTGATGAGTGGAAGACGGCCTTCAACACCAGGGACGGGCACTTTGAGTACCTGGTGATGCCCTGTCGGACTATGCAATGCTAATTGCTCACTCCCTGCCGTCTTTCAGGAGCACGTTTTGAAAATGACTCTTCCAGGGACCTCTCCACACCTGTTGGGGTCTACCTTGATGGCATCCCAGTGTTATCTGGCGTCTCCTGACCTCGAGACCCAACGCAGCATGTACGCCAGTACTAAGACGCTCCGGAGAACCACCTATACGGCCAAGCAGGAAGTGCCTCTTTCCATCAGACGAGCCTCCCGTTTTCTGGGGTAACTGTCAATCCTCGGATCAAGTCCTATTTGATGGATCCAGCGAAACTGTCTGCGTTTTGGCAGTGCCACGCCCCCGTCGGCTTGCGGGCAATCCACATTCTTGGGCTTCTGCAACTACTATGAGCCAGTTCATCCCTCAACTTCTCCATTCACGCAGGTGGCCCCGATAGTAGCCCTCACCAGAAACCAAGTCCAATCCACGCAGCTGGCCAGGTCGAACGGCGGAGAGGCGTTTTCTAACTCAAGTCCGCCTTCGCTACGGCTTCCATCCTTGCATCTCCGATTCCACGAGGCCCTTCACACTGAGTTGGGATGGCCTGCGTCCTGTAGAGCTGAGCAGTCTTACGCAAAAAGGCCCACGGGTAAGACTGTAACGTGCGGCTTCTACACAAGACATTCTCCGTCGGCCGAGAGGTAACTACACGATTGGCAACCGGAGTCTACTAGCCCATAAAATTGGCCTGGAAGAGTGGCTTATCTGCTTGAGGGTGCCCATTTTCCCCCATCCCGTATCTACTCGGACCTATAAATACCTCCAATATCTTCAGAACGGCCTCAGCGAACTTAACCCACCGCCAGCTAGGTGGCGCTCTTTCTTCTCCCCCGATTCGACCTTCAAATCCATCCTTCAGGCAGCTGAGAATAATGTGATGAGCTTGACTGCCGCTCTCCCGTGCCTCCTACGTGTGTGGTGAAGAATACTTCTCCAGAACTGATATTCCTCGCAGAGCGCCTGCACCCGGCAGCGCCGTGGAACTCCGGAGGTTTCCTCGCTGAAGGAACTTATGTGCGTCCCAGCATCTCCGCCAGAGTATTCTAAAATGGGGACATTGCCTCATTGAGTGGCAGTTCATACCCGGCGCCCGGAAGAACCTTCTGTCTGATATCCCGTTTTACTGGTGGCCAGACCTGGAAAAGGATGTTTAAGGACTTCAATTCGTGACTCCTTGCCCCGCCAACAAGACGCCCGTCACCACCAGCCGGCAGGCCTACTTCAAGCCTCTCCCTCATCCAAAACGCAACCTGGTCCAACATTTCCATGGACTTTTTCCAATAACTGACCTCCCCTCCGGTCGTCCCTGGCAACTCCGTTATTTGGGTAATAACGGACCGATTCTCTCAAGATGCGCATTTCGTTCCGGTGCCACGGCCTGGCCATCTGCTTCTCATCTGGCGGAACTTTTCTCCTTCATGTGTTCCGGCTGCAGGACTTCCTCAGCAAATTGTCTCTGACCGGGAGGTCGAGTTTTGTCCTCCAAGTTTTTGGCGATCTTTGTGCAATCAACTTCAGGTCAAGCCTCGACTTCTCTTCCACCTACACACCCAGGACGAACGCCTGGTGGAGAGGGGTCACCATTCTTGGGATGCTACCCTTCGCCACATCGTCTCGGCACTCCAAGATAATTGGGGGCCAATTTTGCTGCCGTGGGCGGAGTTCTCCTATAACTGCACTTGATCGAGTCTGCGGGGTCTCTCCCTTCTACGTGGTGTAATGGTCTTGCATCCCACCGCCCACCTCTGCCTCTGGCAACCTCCTCGGGAGGTCCCCAGCGGACGCACTGAATCCAAGATTGAAAGGCCATCTGGTCCCAGACCCGTCAGTCGCTGCTCCGTGCTTCCGATCGCACTGAAAAAGAAATCAGGGGACAAGAGAAAGAATCCCCCCTCCAGTCTTCTCCCCATGTTGACAAGGTGTGGGCTCGTCGTCCTCGTTATGTCCTCTTAAAGATGCCCGTCATCAGCAAACTGGGTCCCCGTTTTCCTGGTGCCCTTTGAAAGTCATCTGGCCCTGCTCAACCCCGGGTCCTTAACAACTCCGGCCCCTCCTGCGATGAGAATTCCCAACTCATTCATGTTCCCTTTGAAGCCCCTGTCCTTAATCGCTTCCCCAGAAGCTGTTTCCTCATCCTCCATCTGTGGCTGATGCGCCCGATGTCTTCCCGGAGTTCACGGGAGAATTCGTGGGCAATGAGAAGAACTAGGGGAAGAGGCGATACTTTCTTGTTGACAGGAGGGACATCGGCCCGAATGAGAGGTCCTAGGAGCCGGAGGAAGAATAATCTTTAACCGCAGCCCTCATCCAAGATTTCCTTCATCCAGTAAGACTAGGGGGTCCCCAGAGTGGGGGCCCCAAAGGGGGGGGGTACTGTAACGGACGCGCCCTGCGACATCTGTCCCTGGCCGAGGCGCGCCTTGCCCCCAGCTCCCAGCGGAGCCCGTCACCGCTCGTCGGTTCCCCTGCCGTCGTCCCACTTACCCAGCCTACGCTCCTGCCTCTCTGTCCGCCACTCAGCTCCCGGCGTGTAGCTCCGCCCCTAGGGGCTGCCCGGCCCGGCTCTCTGAGGATTTAAAGGGGCAGTGCAACCGGTAATGTTATTGCCGGGCATCTGCTCCTATTTAAGTCCGGCCTCTTCCTGCCGCCCTTGCCGGGATCCATGGGTGTAATATCCAGTGGTGAAAGGTTCCAAGAGCGTCCTGTCTTGCCTTCCCGTGTAACCGACTCCTTGCTTACTTTAACCGTCTACGAACCTTGCGCCTGCCCCGACGCGTCCGCTTGTCCTTTCCGTCTACGAACCAGAGCCGCCTGTCCTGACCTCCTGCCTGTCCACGACCACGAGCCTGCCTGCCGTTCCTGTACCTTGCACCCCTGGCCGCCACTGCAGGCAAGCCCCGCCAGTGGTAGTGACCTGGTGGACTCCCGCCGCAGCAAGACCATCCCGCTTTGCGGCGGGCTCTGGTGAATACCGGGACCCACTTAGACTCCACTCCCTGGTGTGGGCTTACGCCATCGCCTGCGGTGGTCCAGTGGATCCACCTCCAGATCGTAACACTTGGACTTTTCAGAAAGTCCATGCAGAGAGCACAGCTACACACTAAGGCCTCGTTCACACGGCTTATTTCAGAACGTATTTACAACGGATTGCCGATCGTAAATGCGTTCTGAAATCAGTTGAAAATCAGTTGCAAATAAGTGTCACTAAGTGTGGCACGTATTTGTAACTGATTTCCCGACGGATTCACCATCTCCAATCATTGTAGGTGGTGAATCCGTCCGTAAATAATTGACATGTGAATTGTTTTTCCGTCCGGATTGCCGTCGTCAATCCGCGGCGGCAATCCGGAACGGAACTACGCGTCGTGTGAACGACGAGCCGTATTTTCTATTGAAATCAATAGAAAATAGGCTGTGACTTATTTCGGACTGATTTGCCGACGGATTGACGATCGTCAATCCGTCGGCAAATACGCGGCGAAATAAGCCGTGTGAATGAGGCCTAATTGTACAGCTGTGTGGGTGGAGAGCTGGCTATCAGCTATAGCTGCCTTCTCAATCACTGTGTATTGGCTTCCTGCCCACTGACAGTCATGTGGCCTCCAGTTCCTGTCTGAGCTGCGAGGTCTTATCAAACCCAGATTGGCTCTGCATTCAATGCTGGGGATTTTCCTTGTAACTGGGGCTAATATATCAACCCCAGTTACAGGGAATATCAGAAAAAAGTGACATAAAAATGCACCCCAAAGGTCTTTTTCTAACCTTATGGAGGGCAGAATATTTAAATCAAAGTCATAAAAACACATACACACACAAGAAATTAAATATTAATAAAATAAATACTAAAAGCTCAAACTGCAACTTTTAGCCCTGCCCTTGACAGCCCTAGAATCCCAAATCCCCTATATATAAAGGTCCGTGATCGAAAGTGACACAATTACAAAACTTACTTTAGCGCCACTTTTGCTGTTAAAATAATTTAATAAAAAAAAAAATTCTACTATTTTCCCTATTTAAAAAAAAAAACAAAAACAAGCCGGTGTGTACTACAAAAACAAAAATGTGCCTGATCAGGAAAGGGGTTAAACAGCCTGGTCAGTAACTGGTTAGTCACATGCAAACTTTTAAAAAACTTTGGGTTCTTTCAGACAGATGCTTTTTTCAATTAATGCTGTATATTTCTGCACAAAAAACGCACCAAAAACACATAAAAAACGCACCAAAAACGCAGCTGCGTGTGAAAGCACCCTTTAAACCTGACAAGAAACTTAAACTTAAGCCACTTAGCCATCTGCAAACAACTGTATCAGGCTGTTATCCTTCTACAGTGCAGAGCAGGATCAGCTACTGCCAGTCTCTTCCCTTCCTAGTAATCACACACTAAGGCTGTGTTCACACTATGTTTTGGATCCTTTTTACGGATCCGTTTTTGAGGAGTGAAAACTGCATCCGAAAAGCGGATCCGAAAAAAAGCTGATACTTTATTTGGATCTGTTTTGTATGCTTTTGATTTGTGTTTTACGGATCCGCTTTACGGATGGAGTCTCTCATCTTCTGCCCCATTCATCATCTTCTGCCGCCGATCCCACAATCCACAGCCCTGCAGCCTCGCTCACCCGCCGATCCACAGCCCTGCAGCCACGCTCACCCGCCGATCCACAGCCCTGCAGCCACGCTCACCCGCCGATCCACAGCCCTGCAGCCTCGCTCACCCGCCGATCCACAGCCCTGCAGCCTCGCTCACCCGCCGATCCACAGCCCTGCAGCCTCGCTCACCCGCCGATCCACAGCCCTGCAGCCTCGCTCACCCGCCGATCCACAGCCCTGCAGCCTCGCTCACCCGCCGATCCACAGCCCTGCAGCCTCGCTCACCCGCCGATCCACAGCCCTGCAGCCACGCTCACCCGCCGATCCACAGCCCTTCAGCCTCGCTCACCCGTCGATCCACAGCCCGGCAGCCACGCTCACCCGCCGATCCCAGCCCTGCAGCCACGCTCACCCGCCGTTCCACAGCCCTGCAGCCACGCACACCGGCGGATCCACAGCCCTGCAGCCACGCTCACCCGCCGATCCACAGCCCTGCAGCCACGCTCACCCGCCGATCCACAGCCCTGCAGCCTCGCTCACCCGCCGATCCACAGCACTGCAGCCTCGCTCACCCGCCGTTCCATAGCCCTGCAGCCTCGCTCACCCGCCAATACAGCGATTCAGCCCCCTGCAGCCACGCTCACCCCCGATCCACAGCCCTGCAGCCACGCTCACCCACCGATCTACACAGGCTCGGACTGGGCCGTCGGGGGACCGGGGAATCCCCCGGTGGGCCCCCTCCCCCGAGCCGCTGTGGGCCCCGGAGGCAGTGCCGTCGCTCCCCGGGGCCCGTCCGCGCATCCGGTCACTGAACGCCCGGGACCTGCGTCCCGAGCGCTCAGAGACCGGCCCGGTAGCCGGGGACTTATGTCCCCGACTCCCGGGGCTGCGCGGTGTCAGCGGAGCACGGCGCCACTAGCGCTGCGCTCCGCTGCTCTCCCTGGCAGGCTGAAGACATTAGGCCTTCAGGCTGCCGGGCACCGGCCCCTACTGCTGACGTAGGCGGCGCGGTGACGTCACTTACCGCGCCGCCTATGCAGGGCGGCAGCTCGGAGCGGCCGGAGCGGGAGCCGGAGCAAGGTAAGTGGCTGTTTGTTGTTTGTTTGTGTTTTTTTTTTATCTGCCTACAGGGGCCCTGGCTTATCAAAGGGGGCCCTGACTACAAAGGGGTCCTGGCTTATCAAAGGGGTCCTGGCTAATCAAAGGGGTCCTGGCTACAAAGGGGTCCTGACTACAAAGGGGGCCCTGGCTAATCAAAGGGGGTCCTGGCTAATCAAAGGGGTCCTGGCTACAAAGGGGGCCCTGACTACAAAGGGGGCCCTGGCTTATCAAAGGGGCCCTGGCTTATCAAAGGGGCCCTGGCTACACAGGGGGGGCCCTGACTATCTACAGGGGGCCCTGGCTATCTAAAGGGGGCCCTGACTACCTAAATACTAAAGGGGGCCCTGACTACCTCCACAGTAGCTAAAGGGGGGAGGGCCCTGACTTTTCCTGCACACTAGCTAAAGGAGGCCCCTAACTACCTGTATACTACCTAAAGGGGCCCTAACTGCCTGTATACTATCTGAAAGAGACCCCTAACTGCCTGTATACTACCTAAAAGAGACCCCTAACTGCCTGTATACTACCTAAAGGAGGCCACTAACTGCCTGTATACTACCTAAAGGAGACCCCTAACTGTCTGTATACTACCTAAAGGAGGCCCTAACTGCCTGTATACTACTTCAAGGGAAGCCCTAACTGCCTGTATACTACATAAAGGGGGTCCCTAACTGCTTGCAGCCTTCTCCTCTGCTCTCCCCTTATCAGCTCCTCACACAACGTCTCCAAGACTTCTCCCGTGCTTCACCCACACTCTGGAACTCACTGCCCCAACACATCAGACTCTCCTCCACTTTCACCAGCTTCAAAGCACCTGAAAAACCCATTTCTTCAGGCTTGCCTATAACCTTCACTAAACTTGTCACTACTTCCTCCACAGACATGTCTACCCCTCACCTCCTGTCTCTTTCCCCCCTCCTTGTAGATTGTAAGCCCTCGCAGGGTAGGGTCCTCTCTCCCTCTGTCGTGCCAATTGTCATTATCCCTTATCACTGTACTCGTTTGACTTATGTAATGTATGTAACCCCCTCGAATGTACAGCGCCCTGGAATCAATGGCGCTTTAAAATAAATAATAATAATAATAATAATAATAATAATAATAATAATATATAAAGGGGACCCTAACTACCTACAGTTTACCTAACTGGGGGAAACCACCTACCTACAGCCTAACTAATTGGGACTCACCAACACCTACCTACAGCCTACCTAACTGTAGCCTATCTACTTTCCTAACTGGGGCCTGCTCATATACCTGGGGGCTATTTACCTACCCACCCATGGCTAGGTACCCACCAACCTACCTGGGGATGGCCTACCAACTTATCCAGCGAGAGTCTACCTACCTAAATAGGGCCTATCTAGTTACCTGGGGTCTTGCCCATTTGCCTACCTACCTAGGGTCTTGCCTACCTACCTGGTAATATAATTGAGAGGGCAGCAGCCCATAGTTGTAGCATTATCTCCAGGGGGTTAGTTCTCTCCCCACCCTCCAACCCCTTAGGATACTAGGCCTCTAAGTTATGGCTTGTACCCGCTCTCCCACCCCTGGGTAGTTTGTACAGAGGTGGGAATAGGTAAAGAGATGCTGGAAAATTGAGGATTCTAAGATATTTGTGTGTAATTTCTGCAGGAATTAGTGGTGGCCGGGACAAGTCATCATGGCGGTGTGGAACGGATGCAGAAGAAAAGGGAATAAGAGCAACTCATGAGAGAAGAGAACGACTCATCAGATAAGACATCTCCGGTGAGTCCCTGATTTCAGGGGTTATTTTTTATATTGTAATGTGATGGTGACCTGAGCTGGTGTCGGACTACTATGTGGTCTCCATATAGCAGTGTTGTAGGTTATACCTGAGCTGGTGTCTCACCTCTATGTGGTCTCTATATGGCGGTGTTGTAGGTTATACCTGAGCTGGTGTCTGATCACTATGTGGTCTCTATATGGCAGTGTTGTAGGTTATACCTGAGCTGGTGTCTGATCTCTATGTGGTCTCTATATGGTGGTGTTGTAGGTTATACCTGAGCTGGTGTCTGACCACTATGTGGTCTCTATATGGTGGTGTTGTAGGTTATACCTGAGCTGGTGTCTGACCTCTATGTGGTCTCTATATGGCAGCGTTGTAGGTTATATCTGTGCGGGTATAGTTGCAGCATACATATGTCCCTGATAATAGAAGTGAGGGAACACCTGACCTGTGATAGATACATTTCTTTTTGCTGGTGTTTATTTTAGAAGGTGTGTGAGTGGTGCGACACAAGTGGAAAGTGGGGGGGATATGTGTTGTGATGGAGGGGTATTGTATGTGGTGGAGGGGATATTGTATGGGGTGGAGGGAGATATTGTATGTGGGTGGAGGGAAGATTGTATGTGGGTGGAGGGGGATATTGTAGGTTGGGTGGGGGATTTTGTAGGTGGGTGGAGGGGGATATTGTATGTGGGTGGAGGGGGGATATTGTATGTGGGTGGAGGGGATATTGTATGTGGGTGGAGGAGGATATTGTATGGGGTGGAGGATCTTGTATGGGGTGGAGGGAGATATTGTATGTGGGTGAGGGGGATATTGTATGCGGGTGGAGGGGGATATTGTAAGAGGGAGGAGGGGGATATTGTATGTGGGTGGAGGGGGATATTGTATGTGGGTGGAGGGGATATTGTATGCGGGTGGAGGGGATATTGTATGTGGGTGGAAGGGGATATTGTATGTGGGTGGAGGGGGATATTGTATGTGGGTGGAAGGGGATATTGTATGTGGGTGGAGGGGGATATTGTATGTGGGTGGAGGGGGATATTGTATGTGGGTGGAGGGGATATTGTATGTGGGTGGAGCGGGATATTGTATGTGGGTGGAGGGGATATTGTATGTGGGTGGAGCGGGATATTGTATGCTGGTGGAGGGGATATTGTATGTGGGTGGAGGGGATATTGTATGTGGGTGGAGGGGGATATTGTATGTGGGTGGAGCGGGATATTGTATGTGGGTGGAGGGGGATATTGTATGTGGGGGGAGGGGGATATTGTATGTGGGTGGAGGGGATAGTGTATGTGGGTGGAGGGGATATTGTATGTGGGTGGAGGGGGATATTGTATGTGGGTGGAGGGGGATATTGTATGTGGGTGGAGGGGGATATTGTATGTGGGTGGAGGGGATATTGTATGTGGGTGGAGGGGGATATTGTATGTGGGTGGAGGGGGATATTGTATGTGGGTGGAGGGGATATTGTATGTGGGTGGAGGGGATATTGTATGTGGGTGGAGGGGGATATTGTATGTGGGTGGAGGGGGATATTGTATGTGGGTGGAGGGGATAATTTATGTGGGTGGAGGGGGATAATTAATGCGTGTGGGGGGGATATTGTATGTGGGTGGAGGGGGATATTGTATTGTGGGTGGAGGCGGATATGTATGTGCGGGTTGGAGGGGATATTGTATGTGGGTGGAGGGGATATATTGTATGTGGGTGGAGGGGGATATTGTATGTGGGTGGAGGGGGATATTGTATGTGGGTGGAGGATATGGATGGAGCTACTTAGCCCTGTGTCTATGATATGTTAGACGGACATATGTGTGACTACATTGTACTACACAATACAGTTCTGTTTTGCACACTGTATTATGTGGTAAAATGGGCGCATTTATGTCCGAGAGGCCGGTAATATTTTCATGTACAGTAGGGTGGGCCCCCCATACCAACTCCCCTGTGGGCCCCAGACCCCCCAGTCCGACACTGGATCCACAGCCCTGCAGCCACGCTCACCCGCCGATCCACAGCCCTGCAGCCTCGCTCACCCGGCGATCCACAGCCCTGCAGCCCCGCTCACCCGGCGATCCACAGCCCTGCAGCCACGGTCACCCGTCGATCCACAGCCTTGCAGCCTCGCTCACCCGGTGATCCACAGCCCTGCAGCCACGGTCACCCGCCGATCCACAGCACTGCAGCCTCGCTCACCCGCCGATCCACAGCCCTGCAGCCACGGACACCCGCTGATCCACAGCCCTGCAGCCACGCTCACCCACCGATCCACAGCCCTGCACCATCACTCACCCGCTGATCCACAGCCCTGCAGCCTCGCTCACCCGGCGATCCACAGCCCTGCAGCAACGCTCACCCGCCGATCCACAGCCCTGCAGCCTCGCTCACCCAGCCCCGCTCACCAACCGATCCAGCCCCCTGCAGCCACGCTCACCTCTGATCCATCAGCTGTGCACTGCGCTTTTCGGATGCGCTTTCAGCCGGCAATACGTACCCACAGTGTGGAGCGCTTTTGGACAGGTGCCAAAAGCGCACCCCATTATTCTCTATGGGCTTTCACTTGCGTAGAACGTAAGAAGAATGGACACGTCAATTCTTAAAGAGGATCCGAAAAGCGCAGTGCAGGAGAGCTCTCAAAAGCGCATCAGCAATCTCCCGTGAGAACGGCGATGCGCTTTTGCCATTGAAAGCAATGTTAATCACACTGACAATTGTTAGATCCGTTTTGGGGATCTGCTTTGCTTGCGCAAAACGGATCCAAAAGCGGATCAGCAAAAAGTTGTGTGAACAAGCCCTAACTCACTGCTGAATGCTCAACCCCTGGTGCTGTCATTATATTCCTGTCCTCCTTAGCAATTAGACAAACAGTGCAAATAAATAAAAAGAAAAAAGAAACCTCAATCAAGTATGTGCATTGAGACAAAAAAATAATTTATAATCTTTGGATCCTGCAGGGATTTAAACCTGGGAACCCTATGTTGGAAGGCAGAATCAGTAACCACTCAGCTAAACTGTAGCTACTCACAGCTCATCACATAAACAGACCTTTCTTTGACTAGAGTGAGTAAACTGTGAGGGAAAGTATGGTGATGTTAGCCTGCTGGGTCACATGATATGAAATTCAAACATATCACATATGCCACCATTTGAGCACACTAAGAGCTACAGCTGGATAAAGGAGGTATGAAATGAGTTCATGGCAAAACCACTTTAAATTTTGTTGGAACATTCATGGCTTGTAAGTCTCCATACATCTTTATAGTGCCTCTGCCATTACCAGTTTAAGCTTCATCTAAAGCCTCCAACCCAGCCAGAACTCCATTCTGTGCTGAAGAGGGGCAAACACTCTAAAACAGCTTTCAGCAGATTGGAAACTTGCTTGGCTTAAATTCCTAGTCATGTTTCAAGGCTCTTCAATGTTCTGGATGGAACATTACTTTACTTTATTTGAATAAATCAGAAGATGAAACTAGGATTTCTCCTCCAGACTACACACAGATTAGCGCTATTGTTTTTCAGTGGAGCTAATATGTGGATGCTCAGCATGGAATATGCAGCGATAGTGAGCATGCTATGTATAGTAAAATCCACAGAGCTTTTGCATAGCTATTTATCTGATGGTATTAATTCCCCATACATTGGGGGATTCACATTGCTGGCGAAATATCAGAGCATTATGTAAGAAGAATTCAGAATCCACACCTAAGTCCTAACAAAATACTCCCTGTCTGGACATGGCCTTAGAATCCAGCTTTCATTTATCTGACACAATAAGAAACTACCTGTTTATTTGCCATGACTTTTCCCCATGACAACACTGTACTGCCTACACACAAGACCAGTAAGTGTTGTTATAGTAACACAGCAGAGGTTATTCTGGTAAATCTTTCCTGAATATAAATATATTATTCATGTCATGTAAACAAAGTTATTACGACTCTGTTCACACTTCTGCTGGGGATTTCTGTGAAGCTTTCTGGTACTTTTGACAGCAAGAACAGTGTGGACTGAAGTGATATTCTTTTGAATAAAAATGCCAGAATCCCAACAGACCTCATTAAAGGGAGTGTGTCATCAAAAAGTACTTATTGTTTAGCTCACATTTTTATGTTCGAAACACTTTTTTAAGAATTTTTGGTTATTTTTTTAATTTTCAATATCACTTTCAATATTTTTTAATAATTCTTAAAGGGGTTGTCTCACTACATTGATTCATCTTACATCAGTCCTGTGTTCTTGGTTTCACTTTGAATTCAGGGACGTGTTTACTGGCTTCTACTAGGCTGCATTAGAAGCCAGGTCTGTAGCTAGAGCAAGCAGTGATGGCAGCCTATCAGGAAAGATCAAACAGGTCTGTAGCTATAGTGACCTGAGGAGCTGATGCGGCCCATACAAGAGGGGATATCTCAGAATAGGTAGGACACTGTTAATGGACATATATTGCAAAATGACTTGTTTTTGTAAGATCTTTAATATAAAAAGCAATCCTTGTAGTGAGACAATCCCTTTAAGTCCTGCAGTTTTCACTTTGGTCACTAAGCCTAATAATAGTCTGTCACTTCTTGTTCTGTACAGAAAGATTCTCAGTTGTCTGCTCATTATCAGCACAAAGAGGGTCAAACTGAAAGGAGACACCAGTGAGAATAGATAACACAGGGTCCAACAGTCACAAGAGGAGATAGTTACAGTTCACCCTTTCACCTCCCTGAACACTGATTTCTTCCCAGGTCACAGAGCATGACTAGAAAACTCTCCTATAGAAGTGAATGGGACTTAAGTCTCCTATGTGCATGAAGCTACTGTGAAGCATCTCTCTGACTGCTGTTAAAGCAGTGCAAACAAGGCCTAGTGGCCAAAGTGAAAACTGCAAGACTTAAAGGGGTTGTCTCACTGCATTGATTCCTCTCACCTCAGTCCTGTTTTCTTGGTTTCACTTTGAATTCAGGGGCGTGTTTACTGGCTTCTACTGCTGCAGTAGAAGCCAGGTCTGTAGCTATCGCAACCAGTGCTCTCTATAAGGAGAGATCAAACAGGTCTGTAGCTATAGTGACCTGAGGAGCTGATGCAGCCCACAAAAAATCAAAGATGTGGATATCTAGGAGTTTTAGGTAGGGACACCCTTTGGTTTTATATTGGACCAAATATATTTTGGGCAAAAGTTGACTTGGTTTATCCTTGTTGCATGATCAAAAATTTTTAAACATAAAATTCAGCAATCCTTGTTCAGTAGAGGGAGCAATACCCTTTTAAAGGAATTATTAAAAAAAATATTGAAAGTGATGTGAAAAATTAAAAAAACAACAAAAAAATTCCTAAAATGTGTTTAACATAAAAATGGGACTTAAACAATGACTAATTTTTTGATAACACATTCCCTTTAAAGTTCCCAAGTTCTATCAAAATCGGTTGCAAACTCTATTTTAATCAGTGCTACGGCTGTATAAAAAAACAAAAAAATAATTTCCTCATCTTTGCAGTCACTGCTGTTCCAACACTGAAGAGGATGGTAGTGTCCCCTGCTCTCTTCTTACTATATGTTGGGTGTGTGAATAACACAGCCAATCAGTGGCTTCAGCGGTCACATGACATCACTGTTCACGCACCCTTCACTTCCAAAGCAGTACACTTCAAGGTGATGGCACGTGACCACTGAAAGCACTGACTGACTACAGCAGTCAGGTGCTGACTGCAGAAAGGGATGAGAGCAGAGACTGGGGAACAACCGTCGCGCCTCGTGCTGAAAAACGTGGTGCCAAAGGTGATTTTAATAAATTTTTTACTTTTATAAAGCTCTAGGATATCTTTAGCTTTTATTTTTGTAATTTAATTTAAGTCAGACAACCCTCTTTAAGCCATATTGCTAATGTGAACAAAGCCTACAATAAAGTTTTTATATTTATAAATCTGATAAAAAGGCTATTCTGCAATAAATCATTAATTTATGAAAAATTGTCTAATAAAATAATGTTTGGAACAACTTACGATATGTTGAGCTACAAAAAAAAATCTTACTTGTTTGTAAATCTGATATTTAATATATAAAATTTCTGTGTTTTATTAGAAACCAGAGGAGAAAGAAGATGAATATGAGATTTTGGTATGAAAACGGCCCCACACTGTACTCGGGAAATTAAAAGACGCACTGAAACTTTAATTATTATGGACCCCTATGCCAGGTAACTATTTTTTTATTCTACCAGCAAACACAAATTTTTGTACTATTATTCTCTTTTTATGCGTTATAAAATTGTTTCCCTTTGTTAGTACCACTGGACAGTCCCTGGGAGCTCATTTGCATACTAGAAAATATGAACAAATCAGTAAAACTTTTTAAATTTAAAATTAAGAATTTACATTTGGCAAGGTAGAAAAGTAGAAAAATAGATCTAACTGCTAAAATTTTTAAAAATTTCCTAAAATCTGTGTGAAAACCAGTATGGATGCCATCTGAGGTTGCCACCCTTTTTCCCTAAAAAAAAACAAACAACAAAGGGGCATGGCTTGGGGATGTGGGTTAACCTTTTCCTAAAAAAAAAACAACCCGCAATAAAAGGGCATGGGTTGGGGTGTGCTTAATACCCTTGGGGACTTTAATGAAAGAATTGTAAAGTAACTGTTCACGGGAATTTTCCAAATTTTCCAGGGGCCCGGTGGCTCCCCCTTTCTAGGGTATGCTGGACATTCAAGGGGGGTTAGCAAGATGCATAATACCCTTTTTGTCCCCTTTTAAATAATAATTCCCTGTACCTCACAAATAATCCCACTCGCCCTTAAATTTAAATAGTATTACCCCTCATCAGTATAAAACTATGTAATTTTCATCCTTTAAATAAATATAATATATAATATTTAAAACTAAAAAAATAAATTTTTGGGGGATACTCAAGTGGGGATCCATAAAATTCCCTAAGAGGCTTTATTTCTATGCAAACGAATAAACAACTAACAAACTTTTTTTCAGCAAAAAAAAGAAAACATTTAAAAAGTCCTTACAACAAAACTACTCGCTCACAGTCACTTAGGTGATTCGTGGTTCTTTCCCCCCACCAGCATTAGGGAATGTGGCAATCGCAGGCTATATGCCATAGCAGGTATATCAAACCTTGCCCACAGTCAAACACACTTCAGATTGTGAACCACACCCCAGCTCAACTAAGCCTCCTGGTTTATATATAAGCCAGGCATAATCTGGCCTGTAACATGGGAGTAGCCACCACACCCAGCTCTTAGACTACTTCAGTAACAAGCCGGCCTGGATCAGCTGCTTATCAGCAGCTATGCTACTATTTACAAAGTGTCAGTACCCTAAGATTACTGACAAAAGACTATCAACCTTACTTCACCGAGGCCAGGCAAAGCTGTTTAACACGGTCGGCAATCCACCTTGTGCCTTTTCACAATAAATATATTAGGTTTGTATATTAGCTATACACATAATGAGAGGGGATACTATTTTAGCTGAAGGGCATAGGGGGATTATTTGTGAGGGTTCCAAGAGAGGCTAAAATTTTAAATTTTCACTTTTTCCTTATACAAAAACTCCAATACTATAAACTCCAGTAACAGCACAGGGCTTTCTCCCAGCAGGAAATATTCACCTCATAAATTGTATGTTCTTCTTGTATTCTGCTTTTCAGCATCCAATGTACTGAAAAACACTTCGGGGGACATGTATGAATACTGTATTGGACTTTCTTTGATGCCCAAATCAAGCAATCAGAGTCCCCTTTCATTTTTTCAGAGCACTATATGAATGAAAGGGGAGCTCTGATTGGTTACATAGTTACATAGTTTGTAAGGCCAAAAAAAGACAGATGTCCATCCTGTTCAGCCTATTGTGCTAAAGTGTTGATCCAGAGGAAGGCAAAAACCCCATGAGGTAGAAACCAATTGTCCTCATTTTAGGGAAAAAATTCCTTCCTGAATCCAAACTGGCAATCAGAATAAATTTCTGGATCAACGACCCTTCTCCAGAATCCTAGTTGCTATAGGCAACAAAGAAAGTCTTAGACCTAGATAGTTTTCAAATATGTCCCCTTTTGTCTTTTTCAGCCATTGTAGCTCCTCAGGTAGTTTGCTATTGTTCTCCTGACATTAGCCACCTACATATAGGTACTGTTCTTTTTTTCATGCCGCTAGTCTGGTTTCTAATGTGACCAGTGGGAGGGAGTGTATGGACATGGACAGGAGCAATCTCCTGCAGCTTCCTATCACAGAGTACACGCATGCAGCATCTTCCTTACAGTGCGATGAGCTGCCTCCTGCCGACCCTGACTTCGTCCCCTGTCTCCTCCTCTTCAAAGTCTGTTCTTGATGAAACTGTACAGGGGAGGAGGAATCCTCCAATTCTACTTTCAGAAGGCAACGTTATAGCCGTTCTTTAAAGTCTATATTAAAGGCATTGTCATGGGTGCCCCTGCGACCCTCGCTCCGGGTTGTGGGCTCATCCATGCCTCTGCTGCGACCGGCGCCGCGACCCGCATATTGGGCCGCGGGCACACTCAGCTCCATCCCGGCATCTGGCTATTCACCTATCCTCGTTCCCGATGTCAACGCTGACCGGCGATCATCCCCGCTCCCTAGGGGCCGCGCACTGGCCCTGTTAAATTTAAGGGGCAGCACACCAGTGATTTGTCATCATTGGACACTAACCCTATTTAACCCTGCCCTTCCTGCCGTTCCTTGCCGGATCCATAGTGCCTTCTGTTTCATTACTATTCCATGTACTGTGTACCATACCTGTTGTACCCGTCCCTCGACCACAAACCTTATTCGGCAGTCCTAACCTTCCTGCCTGTCCCCGACTACGAGCCAGCCTAGCTAATGGTGTGACTTGCCTGCCACTGCAGGCAAGTCACACCAAGGGTAGCAACCTGGAGGTTCACTTGCCGCACCAAGTCCAACTCTCTTTGCAGCGGGCTCTGGTGAAAACCAGTGGTCCCTTAGGCTATGTTCACACCATGTATTGTACGCTTGGGTTTTGGGAGCTTGCTCTAATATGCGCATACTCCCGCAGCGCAGGGGAACGGGGGGGGGGGGGGGGCCTATTGATATTCATTACTCGAGCTGCGTATTTGAGGCAAGTAATTGACATGTCACTTATCTCCCCACGCGTACAATACAATCGTATTGTACGAGTGGAGAGAGGAGGCGTAATCCATAGTTCTCTATGAGAATTATGGATTACCGTAAATCTTAGTAAATGGAGATCTTAGTAAATGGAGA
>JAODAL010013279.1:0-91970 GCA_025379985.1 Phyllomedusa bahiana | reverse complement strand
CTTCTAAAAGGGGGGGAGTTCTATGAGGACCAATTTTTTTACTATGGTTTTAACCCAATTTTATTTGTACCCCACCCCGGGTTTGTACAGTCTTTCATCGTTACCTAAAGGCAAAAAGCCTTTTTTTAAACCCCCTTTTTAACCCCCGATTTTTGGGGGATTAGGTCTTTGGGGAAAAAAACCCTTGGGGGAGTGGTAGATACCCTTGTTGCAACCTTTGGTTTTTGCATTTCCCCGCTTATTTTTTAGGGGTTTTCTAAAAGTTTAGTTCCCAATTGATTTGAACCCTTTTGGGGAAAATGGTGTTTTTTGGGATAACTTGTGACGTCATTACCCTTTTTCCCCTCACGTTTTTAGAATTCAATCCCTTTTCCCCCATTTAAATGGGATTTAGTAAATATCAAATGCAATTAAGAGTTTTTATATTAGGTGGGGAATTTTCTTTTAAAGCAAACTATTTTTTTTTGGATAAGCCCTTTTTTCTTATTTCCAAGGGACCCCAGGGGGGCCGGTTTTCCCCCTTTCTTGGCCAATTTTTTTTAGGGTGGGGCCTGGGAGGAGAGATCCCTTTTTTTTGGATGGTTTGTCTTCCCCCCCAATGGATGGTATGGTTTACTTTAAAACCTGCTTTGGTGTGGGGGGGGGGGAAGGGTTTCCTTTTCCGGGTTAGTTTTTTATTTTCAATTCTAACTATTTTAAATTTTGGAGATTTACAATTTAAAAGGGGCCATCCCCCCTTTTTTAACCCCTATTTGGTTGTTTTTGTCGGGCCCAAACCCGGGGAGGGGTATTTTGTGATTGCCCCTATTTTAAAGGGATATGGCTTAATACCATTTGATGGCTTATTTTTGTCATCCGATCGGGTTGTTTTAATCCCCCAGTGGGGGGGATAATTAAAATTAAAAAAAATTTGTTCTAAGAATCCCGGGTTTGATATAAGCAGAAAGGAGGTCTGAAAATAGACTTGGAGTCATGGTATCCAAAAATTGGTTTTTTAAAATCGTCCCCTTTTCAAAAATTCGTCCCAATACCACAAGAAAAAACTTTTTTTCCAAAAGCAGAGGAGAAAAAAACAAGAACAGCTTTAATAAAGTGGTCTTTTTTAAAAACTAAAAGCCCAAAATTTTTCAGAACTTTTTTTCTATTTTTAAAGGGAAAGCACCTTAAAGTGTTGATGATATGGGGTTTATCGGACATGAAAAAATAATGGTGAATTCAATTTTTTCAAATTTTTGGAAAATTTCCCTTGAGTTCACTTTTATCAAAGTCTCTTTTATGGATGGTTAAATTTTAAACCCAGGGGCTTACGAAAAGGGGGTTTTTTACAAGTGGGGCCCTAATAGATGTTTGGTATGTAATTTTGAAAAAAGTTTTTTAAACAGTTTGAAGACTAGCAAAAGGTGCTTTTTTTTAATTTTTTATCGTACATCAATTGAAAAAAATACGAAATTTTTTTTTTTTTTTTTTTTTTTTTTTTTTTTATTTTTTTTTTTTTTTTTTTTTTTTTCTTTTTTTTTTTGTTTTTTTTTTTTTTTTTTTTTTTTTTTTTTTGTTTCTTTTTTTTTTTTTTTTTTTTTTTTGTTTTTTTTTTTTTTTTTTTTTTTTTTTTTTTTTTTTTTTTTTTTCTTTTTTTTTTTTTTTTTTTTTTTTTTTTTTTTTTTTTTTTTTTTTTTTTTTTTTTTTTTTTTTTTTTTTTTTTTTTTTTTTTTTTTTTTTCTTTTTTTTTTTTTTTTTTTTTTTTTTTTTTTTTTTTTTTTTTTTTTTTTTTTTTTTTTTTTTTTTTTTTTTTTTTAATTTTTTTTTTTTTTTTTTTTTTTTTTTGATTTTATTTATTTTTTTTTTTTATTTTTATTTTTATTTTTGTTTTTTTTTTTATTTTTTTTTTTTTTTTTTTTTTTCTTTTTTTTTTTTTTTTTTTTGTTTTTTTTTTTTTTTTGGGGAAATTTGTACAACTTCAATTGTGGGTTTGTACTAAAACTTCATTAAAAACTAGAATTTGTTGGCATTTTTTCGGATTTAGTTTACGTGTTGTTCTCTGGGGTTTCTCAAAAAATTCATGAAAATTCATGATAGCATAAAAGGAAATTTTTTTCCTTTTTTGGGGAAGAGAGAGTATTAACCCAAAAGCCGGGGTGACCCCCTTAAAAAGCTTCTAAGAAAGGGAAGGTGGTGGATTTTTTAAATTTTCCCCACCTTTTCCCTTTAGGATTGAAAAAAAGGAGGTTTTAATGTCCGGGTATTGGTGGGGTTTAATTTTTGGGCCGTCTTTTATGTTTTTTTTTTTGGTTTTCTTTTGGCTCACATTAGTTTTTAAATTTTTTGCTACATTTTTGTTATATATGTTTTTCTGTTTGTATTGTGCACCATTAGTATAAAGTTGATTTTTTAAGGGGATTTTAATGTATTTTTAAATAAGCTTTGGGGATTTTTGTATGTTTATGTTTCGGGGTTTTGGTGTCATGAAAGGGGTTAATTTTCCCAAAGGTTGCTTTTTTAACAATCGGGTTTTGCCCACTTTATAGGCGGGACGTTTTTCTAATCCTATATGCTTTTAAATTAAAGGGAAAAGTAAATTTCCGAAAGCTTTACCTTTTTTTTTTTGGGGTGCAGTCACTATTTTGAAAAATCTTCATCGTTTTAATTTTTGGGAAAAATAAAGTTGGATCGTTTTTTACCTTGTATTTCCGGGGGTTTGCGGGGCCCCTTTCCCCCGTTTACACGGTAAAAAAAGGTTACAAAATTTTTAAAGGGAGAAACTAATGCTGATGAGGAACTTTTTCCAAATTAAATTTAACAGGGGGGAAAAACCCCGGGGGTACAATAACTAAACTCTCTTATTGAAAAATCACCAAAAACGGGGCCCTTTCCAGGACTAACTGCCCCAATAAAGGCAACCCCCGCAAAGCTCCTTCACCCTCACTAATCGTAACTGAATTATATACATATATAGCAACTGGATGTATTGACTTTCGTATAGTCATGATTTATACAAGGGGGGCACACGGGAAATTATAAAATGCAACCATTAGGTCCCCCCACCAAAAATGCCACTCATATATAAAAATATACCGTGTAGCCAAATCCAAAGTACAAAATCGCCAAACACGTTTCATCCTACCATTAAGGAATCATCAGTGTAATAAAGTGGTAGCTTCAAGAGAAATACATAAAACATAAAAAGGTGTCTTATTCCTTTGTGGGAAAAAAAGAAATTAAGTTAAATAAATTTTACATTTTAAAATAAAGAAGTTTACAACATTTAAAAAAAGGAAAATTTCCGCATGTTTTTTCAATATTTGACAAAAAAATCAGAAAAAACCTTACCCGTTTTTAGAAATAAGGGTTTATAAAAATTTATTTCCCTTTTCCCCAAAAATCCCAGAATGGAGAGAAAATTTTTTTTAAAGGAATTTTTTTTTATTTTTCTGCAAAGTAAAAAGTTTACTTAAAACTAAGTTTAAATACCTTTAAAAATTTTTGGATACCCCTATAAAGGGATCTCATGTTTTTGGAAAGTTTCCCTGATGGGTTTTTTTGGAAACATTGAGTTTTTTTATAAACACCTGTGGATGTATTTTTTTAACACCGAAACCCAGCTTTTGTGTGAAAAACCCATGGGAAAGTCTAAAGAAATAAAGCCAAAAATAAAAATGAAAAATTTGGACTTGCAAAAGTCGGGTTTCTTTTTGGGTGCTTTTTCCCAGAAAACCTGAAGGTGCCTCCCTAAATCGGTAAAACAATTTTAGAAAGTACAACAAGAGGGGAAGTCCACCCTTTTTTTCCCGCTCAGGGGAGACTGCTTCTGGGGTCTCAGAAAAGAAGGGGCCCCTTTGGTCCGCCCGTGCATATCAACCCAAAGAACAGAACCCAAAGGCCCTTGTGGGAAGGGTTTTGCGGGCCCGGAAGTAGAAAGATTGGGTCAACACTGAAAGGGAAAATTTAAAACCCCGAGTACTATATAAACCCATCGGTGGGGGGCCCCACTCTGTCGGAAGAAGCAATTCTCCAAAAAAAAGATATAAAAGCCCCCTTTAAGGGTTTGAAAAATGCCAGGGAAGCCACATTTTTGGAGGTCCTGTGGTTAAAGAAACAAAAATTTAAAACTGTTTGGCTAATGCCCAAATCTTTATTTTTAGAGGAAAAAGGGGAGAAGTTTGGGAAACCCCAAAGGGACACCACCCCAAAAACTGGAAACACGGGGAGGGCCCCCCAGCATAATGTTGTGGGTGGGGTGTGGGGGGGATGGGGCACTTAACAAAATGGGAAGGCTAAAAGAGGAAAGAAGTTTTTATGGCAATACTGAAGCAAAAAACTCGGGAAAAACAGCCAGGAATTTAAAGCTTGGGGGGAAAAAAGGGTTTCTTTCAATTGGAAAATTGACCGGGAAAGTATGCCAAAATTGGTTAAAAGGGGGCTTAAGAATAACCAAGTAAATGTTTTGGAGTGGCCATACAAAGCCTTGATATAAACCCCTTAGGGAGAATTTATGGGCAAAGTAAAAAAGGGCGGGTGGGAGGAAAGGGAAATTTTAAAACATGGTCAGTTATCCCAAGTTCTGGCAGGAGGAAAGGGGCCCACAAATTTTTCCCCAACTATTGGGGAGAAGCTTGGGGAAAGGTACCAAAACTTTTGACCCAAGTTAGATTTTTAAGGGCAAAGCTCCCAAATATTAAGAAATTTTTTGGGAAAATTTTTTGACTTTGCAGAAAGTAATAAAAATGCCTTAAAATTCTCATTATTCTGGTATTTGGCAAATATAAATAATTGTATTAATTAAATAGTGTATGTAAACTTATGGCTTCACCTGTAACTGTAGGTGGTCAGAAAAGGGATGCTGTGTCCCACTGGACAACAAGTGTGTGGGGGGGAGGGGTTTCCTACCAATGTATATTCTCAGTTTTCCCAAAATGAGGGGGGGGGAAAAGGGGGTTTAAAAATACTAAAACACAGGCCCCAATAACCACAATTATTTAACCTTTACAAAATTACCCCAAAAAGCAGTTACCGTTTTCCTAATTGTTTTGCTTCATTTAGCCTCCTTAAATATGTTAAAATTTTATGTTGTATAAATCTTCTATGTTTCCGGGGGTGTTAAAGTCCCGCGGCATTTTGGGGGGCAAAACTGCAAAAGCTCCTATTTGTTTCTTCATCGGGTGCCCTTTAATTTTGTTTGTACGTGCACGTTGGGTTTCATTTAAACCCCCCCGGGTGCACCTAGAGGGAGTGATTCCAGGTTTCTAGAACACATTTTACATTAAAAACGCTTTTTAACAGGGGGCGGCGTTTTTGGCACTTTCAAAAAACCTTATTTTCTCTTCAGCGTATCTCAAGATCTAGGAAAATTCCCCATATGGGTTTTTTAACACACTTTGGTTTAAATTTTTAACTTTTTAATTCTAACCAAATTTGTTTTTTTATATTTAGGAATTCTTTAATTATTTTATTAAACCCCCCATACAGTAAATTTTAAAAAATATCGTAGGGGTTTTTTGGGAAAGGGCATTATGGGGGAAGTACCCCCTTTTACCATATGATCAGACACACCAAGCCCAGAGAGATAAAAGATAACTCCTATGCAGCAAGCAAGGTGTCTTGGGATTTACCAGGGTTCGATTGTCTTTCATCCACTTAAACCCTCCCTTTCCCGAAACCAAACACCTGCACCCCAAACAAACCCCCCGAATACGTATTTTCTCACTGTGAAAAAAAACTCAATTTTTATTAAAATCTTTTTTTTCTGTCTTGACTACTGTAACTCCTTACTTATCGGTCTCCCTCTCTGCAAACTCCCCCCCTCTAATCTGTCCTGAATGCAGAGCCAGGCCCCTCTTTTTTCCGGGACATTTATACTGATGTCCTCTATTCCTGTGTCAGCCCACTGCATGGTTTTGTCCATTCAGTACGGGAATACAACAGAAAAAACTCATCCCCTCTCTAAACCATAAGACTCTCCACAGTGCTGCACCCCCCTGCATCTCCTCCCTCATCTCTGTCTACCACCCTATCCGGTGTCTCCGCTCTGCTGATGATCTTAGACTACATGCCTCAGTCATCTGAACCTCCCATGCCCGTCTCCAAGATTTTTCATGTGCGGCGCCAGTTCTGTGGAACAAGCTACCCTGTACGATCAGGCACACTCATAACCCCCAAAGCTTTAAGAGTGTCCTGAGAATACATCTTCTTAGACAGATGTAAGCCGAGTACCGAGATATTCTTCCCGGAATACAACAAAGTCACGGACGAAGAAAACGACTCCAACACCAGTTCAACAATAGTATGGTTTATTGAACTTTTTAGGAAAGTATAGTAAACAAATCCCCCAAACACTTGTGTACAACCTTGTGCCTGAGGCCCATGTGCTGCACAGTGCGCCGCCGGAGATGTATCCTCGGAATGCACGATAAGTTTACCTATCCATGGGGTTCGGAAAGGCCGAACACCCTCTTCCTTTTAATACCGTACAAAGACAGGTGCAATCGTGTGTGTGGGGTCAGCTGCGCCTGCTCTTCTGGCTGGGGCCAGACCCGAGACCGGACCCACCCTTTCACTTACTGTAGATCTGGGCAACCTTCTTGGACCCTCTCCTGATCAGCCACCGTCTTTCCCAACACCATTGACATCCCAGAAGCCACCCCACTTGAGTGTGCCACGTCCTGGAACACAAGGAACCAGCCAAGGTCGGGCATTTCAGTGTCCTCTAACTCTTTGTCAAGATTACGATATGGTAGTCTGACTGGAATCCGACTACCAGTGGGCGGTCCTGTGACTCTTCCTGTGAGAATGGTTCAATCAAGACTTCCAGTCCATTCAACTTCCATCTGGCCCCCCTTGGCAATATCAATATTTGTTTGTGTCATGGCAGGATCTTGATCAGGGCTTTCGGCAGCACCTTCACGTGCCCAATGGGTCAGCCAGAGGTTGGGTTCTTTCACAGACTGCAGCTCCTCATCCTCTGTTGTAGGACTTTCTGAGTTGGCCGGTGCGTGGTGGCCCACTGCCAATACCTTGGCCCCCTCTTTAGCATAGAGATGGTGATCCAGGTCTCTAAGCACATTCATGCCGAGTGTCACATCCATTCCCCTCCGGGATGGGTGATCCATAAGCATGACTCCCTTTTTACCAATGTCTTGTCCAAACATCGGACCTGCATCCAGACTATCCCTTGCACATTCATCTCACCATTATTGGCTGCCGTCAGCCTAATGACACTGCCATCCTCCGGCTCAGTCATGTGCCCGCAGTGTCTCTTAAAGAACTCTAAGGGCATCAGGGTGCACTCTGTCCCTGTATCAACTAGACAGCATACTTTTTGGCCTTCTAGCTCGGCTTCCATAATGGGACTGTTTGCATAGAGGTCGTGCTCCCCACGCATGGGCTCTAGCTTCTGCTCCCCCGGCTCTGCCCCTACATGTTCAAGAAACTCTCTGGCAATGTGGCCTTACCGTTGAGAAGCCCAGCAGAGGGGCCCCCTAGATCTCCGCACACCTGATGGACCCCTTGCGGTGGGCCCCCCGCTGTGGAGTTGTTCTGGAAGGGGTGCTGTTGGAGGTAGAGTTCATTTATGGAACTTGTAGAAGACGTCACAGGAAATCCGGGTATGCTTAGGAAAACAGCTAATACCTCAAAGAGATCCACGGTTCGGAAGGCAAGTAAAAATGCTTTAGTTTTCAATTGTTTATATAGTATCTAAATAGTATTGACTTGAATGAGTTATTTATTATCCAATTAGTATCCGCTAGGTGACCATGTGATTAGGCTTTCTAAATTGATTGGCTTTAGTTTATTTTAAATAGACAGACAAATGGGAACCATTAACATAGTGAGCAAGGGCGTAAAGCACCCGAAACGCGTCTTTGTTAGCAGTGGTAGTGGTTTGTGCCCTTGTGCCTGTATTTTACTTTTTTCTACAATAAAGTTCCGTTTTTTACTTGCCTTCCGAGCCGTGGATCTCTTTGAGGTATTAGCTTTTTTTCCTAAGCATACCGGATTTCCTGTGACGTCTTCTGTTTGTTGTATCCCGCCGGGCCGGCGGTGAGCTCTGTGAAGCAAGAGAACGGACATAGCGATTTTCAGCGCAACACACAAGCAAGCCCGTGGAGGTGAGACTGTTTTCCTTCTATTTTATGGAACTTGTAGCCATTCCACCTTCATCTGGGACACTTCCAGCCGAAGTTCTCTCAACTCTGTCTGCAAAGCCTAAACCACATCCGTTAAAGACCCTGAGTTACCCTGTCTTCTGCTTGCTTGGGCACTACTTACGGCCTTTACCATTACAGGCATGGGTTCTTCTTCCCTCTTTATGGAGGCTAAGTAAGCATTCTAAAACGTCAGGTCAGCTGTCATTCGGGTCATCTCTTTCAATTTGTCTCGTAAGGACTTATTGTACAGTCCTGCAATGAACTGATCTCTTAGTAACTTATCCACTTCCCAGAAAGCCCCCATGCCCACTAGGTCTCGCCACCTTATTTCATTCAATGTTTCCTGTAGGGCATTAGAGTACTGCATGAAGGTCTCGCCCTCTCTTTGCGGCCGGTTGAAGATGTAGCTTCGCAGGTGCACCACTTTGGTACACCCCCAAGAGCTCCTTCCAGCAGTGAGAACATTTTCTCCAGCGTGTCCCTCTTGGACTCGGGCCGTACCATCACTGTCCGCCTAACGTCCCCCTCTAAGGCCCCCAAAGCTATCTCCGCCCCCAATTCCGGAGCTATGTTGCATATTTTAACTGCGCTATGTACCCTTTCTGTCCAGTTCTGCAGTGTCATGTTTTTTCTATCAAATTTTGGGAGGGATTTCAATAACAGCCCTAAAGGGACATAAGTCACTTGGGCTCGCATTATGGGGACACTCTGAACTTGGCTCTGGGTCAGCGCCATTGACGCCGGAAGAAGATCTCCCGTTGCATCCCCGTCCATAACGGTCGCTTTATCCTGCAACAACTATGCCAAATTGTAAGCCGAGTACCGAGATAGGCTTCCCAGAATACAGCGAAGTCACGGATGAAGAAAATGACTCCAACACCAGCTCAACAATAGTATGGTTTACTGAAATTTTTAGGAAAGTATGGTAAACAAATAACCCAAACACTTGTGTACAACCTTGTGCCTGAGGCCCCTGTGCTGCACAGTGCGCCGCCGGAGATGTATCCTCAGGATGCACGATAAGTTTACCTACGTGGGGTTCGGTAAGGCCGAACACCCTCTACCTTTTAATACCGTACAAAGACAGAAGCAATCGTGTGTGGTGCCGTTCAAAGGTGTGCTTGTGGTGCAGCACAGCAGCTTACAACTTAATCAGCTCTACCCGCTATCCCTCAGAAATATACATATAATACAAATTCTCTCACAGGCGAACCGGTCGCATAAAGTTCTGAATCGGGAAGCGTACTTGGATTAACACTTATTGCCTGAAACAAAAGCTGACCTAACTAGGCTAACTACAGGCCTGCAAACAGTCCTGAGTTTGTTGGCGTGCATGCATGTGACCTAGGTATACCTGTGATGGCCGGCAGTTGCTGCTCTGAGGTGAAGACCCCCGCTGATGGAGCTGATATCCCAGATTTAGTCGCTGCTCTCAGTCTCTGAGGTGTTCCTTCCGTCCCGGAGCTTTGTTGGCAACAGTATCAGTGTAGACAGCCAAACTCTCTCTCTCTTCTCTCTCTCCTCTCTCTCCTCTCTCTCCTCTCTCTCTCTCTCTCTCACAGTTCAGGGCCTAACAGTTTCAGGGAAAGCCGAGTCGATCCTCATCTCCAGCATTTGTCCTCTCTTGATCTCTCTGTGTCTTCTCCTGCTGTAGCTCAAAATGGCTGCTGCCTCGTGACAGTTATCACAAGTCTCTATTTGAGTTAAAAGAATTCCCTATTTTACTTAGTTCAAGCAAAAAAAGGAAGACTTAAAAGATGGGCTATAAACAGCGCTACAGACAAAAAGAACGGACAAGACACTAGGCAGCTAGCCACATAAATGTGTCTTTTTATTGTCCAAAATAAAATCAAATAAGAAATGCAAAAACGCGTTTCACGAGGTATCTCCCCGCTTCCTCAGTTGCGGGGGAGATACCTCGTGAAGCGCGTTTTGCATTTCTTATTTGATTTTATTTTGGAAAATAAAAAGACACATTTTATGTGGCTAGCTGCCTAGTGTCTTGTCCGTTCTTTTTGTCTGTAGCGCTGTTAATAGCTCATCTTTTAAGTCTTACTATTTTTGCTTTAAAAAATTAAAATAGGGAATTATTTTAACTTATTCGTTCCGGGGACCCCGTGAATTCTGTGGAGGTTCACCGCTGACATCGGCTAGACGGCAGCTCGAAAATGATCCCGGGGGTCGTTTAACAAATGTTTAAGTGAGTAAATGAGTTGTGCCATTCCAGCACAACTTACAGAGGTGAGGGGACTAAGACACCGTAACTTCTACATTGTTAAAAGTTTTACCCGCACGAGGTGCGCTTCTCTCTGCTTTATGTTTTAACTTGCAGTACTTGTTTTACTATTCAAGTCTCTATTTGAAAAACACCAGAAACCAGAAACAGTGGCATCTTGTGGCCAAACAGTAGAATGCAACAGAATACTTTATAATTATAAGTCACACATATGATTTTACTGAGTAACCACGATGAGGTTGATCCACTATACCAAAAAAACCTAAAACGCCACCCTAATTGTAAACCCCCCCCCCCCCACCCTGCTTTCTGTCACACACACTTCTGTCACTCCCTGCAGTTGGGCACTCACAGGCACTTATCTGTAAATAGCTATATGATCTGGATGGCAGGTTCACCCGCTTTTTATGTAAATCACCCCTTATTTATGCAACATGGCTGGACCATTGTGTAAACTGAGCACTTCTCACCCTTCGTCTCACCCATACACCCTAATAGATTGTAAGCTCTTGCGAGCAGGGGCCTCACACCTTGTGTCTGAACTGTAAGTAGCTTTTTCTGTATTATGTTTATTTTTGTTTGTACTTATACCCTCTGAATTGTAAAATGCTGCGGAATATGTTGGTGCTATATCCAGATTATTATTATTATACATATAAGTAACCATGGACGTAACAAGAGAAGCCTGGGCCCCAAAGCAAACTTTTGGATGGGCCCCCTCCCCCCCCCCACCCCCACGCCTCCCAGACCACGAACATTTACCGGGACCTCTTAGGTCATGCAGTTACTAGATAATACAGGGAGTGAATACCTCACCATAAATATCACCATACTGCTACCAACCAAATACCACTATACCAAGACCAACATTACCAATAGAGTTACTACATATGAACCTGATTATACCGCCAGAACACGACCACAAGTAACCACCATATAGTGACTGAGTAATAACCCTATAATATTACTGAATAAAGATTAGTATATAAAGATCACTATTACCACCATATAGTGATATATACCATTGTACACAGGTGCCCTACAGGCTGTATATTACCACCTTACAGAGACCATATAGTGGTAGACACCAGTGTACACAGGCTCTGCAGACAGTATATTACCACCATACAGCGACCATATATTGGTAGTTACCAGTGTACATAGGCTCTTCAGACTGTATATTACCACCATACAGGGACCATATAATGGTATATACTAGTATTGTATATTACCATCTTACAGGGACCATATAGTGGTATATACTAGTGTACACAGGCTCTGCAGACATATAAGTGATTACTGTACAGTTACATCTTGTGACTCACAAGTGACATTTCTCTGATGAGTCGGTCACTTTCCCTTTTCTCTTGCATCTGGTACAGACCACCATGGTGACTTCTCCCAGCCATCACTCGTCTCTGCAGATTTGGACACAAATATCTTAGAATCCTCACTTTTCCAGCACCTCACTCCCTGTCCCTCACCTCTATAGAAACTTCCCATGGGTGGGAGAGCAGGTACAGGCCAATGCTTAGAGGCACAGTCTCCTAGAGTGGAGGAACAGAGGATTCACCCCCTGAAGATTGTGTTACAGCTATGGCCTGTACCCCTCAGAATCATGTTACCAGGTAGGTAGACCCCCATTAGATAGGTTGGTAGGCCCTTGGTAGGTAGGTTGGTAGGCAGTACATAGGCCCCATGTAGGTAGGTAGATTGGTCCTACGTAAGTAGGCAGTATCTAAGCAGGTCTCAATTGGGTAGGTAGGCTATAGTTAGTTAGTTCGATTGGCCCTAGGTAGGCAGTAGTTAGGCCCCAGTTAGGTAGGCAGCCCCCAGGTAGATAGGTAGGCTACAGGTAGGTAGGTAGATTGGCCCAAGGTAGGCAGTAGTTAGGCACCAGGTAGGCAGGCAGCCCCCAGGTAGCTAAGTAGTCTGATGCTAGGCCCCAGATAGGTAGGCAGTAGGTGGATCACAGGTAGGCTATAGGTGGGCCCAGGTAGCTAGGTAGATAAGCTACAGGTGGGGCTCACATAGGTAGGTAAATAGGCTATAAGGGGTCCCAAATAGGCAAGCAGGCTTTAGGTATGCTATAGTGACCATATAGGTAGGTAGGCAGGGTTTAGGTAGCTACAGGGGCCCATACAGGTAGGCAGGCAGGCTATAGGCCCCATATAGGCAGGCGGGGTTTAGGTAGGCTATAGGCCCCATAGAGGCAGGAAAGCAGGGTTTAGGTAGGCTATAGGCCCCATATAGGCAGGCAGAGTTTAGGTAGCTATAAGAGCCCATACAGGCAGGCAGGGTTTAGGTAGGCTATAAGCCCCATATAGGCAGGCAGGATTTAGGTAGGTTATAGGCCTCATATAGACAGGTAGGCAGGGTTTAGGTAGGCTATAGGCCTCATATAGTCAGAAAGGCAGGGTTTAGGTAGGCTATAGGCTTCATATAGGCAGGCAGAGTTTAGGTAGGCTATAGGCCTCATATAGGTAGGCAGAGTTTAGGTAGGCTATAGACATCATATAGGCAAGCAGGGTTTAGGTAGGCTATAGGCATTATATAGCTAGGCAGACAGGGTTTAGTTAGGCTATAGGGATAATATAGGCAGGCAGGCAGGGTGTAGGTAGGCTATAGCTCCCATCATAGTCAGGCAGGCAGGGTTTAGGTAGGCTATAGGTCCCATATAGGCAGGCAGGGTTTAGCTAGGCTATATGCCCCATATAGGCAGGGAGGGTTCAGGTAGGCTATAGGTCCCATATAGGCAGGTAGGCTACATTAATGTTAAAAAAAAATAAATAAATAACTTACTCGCCTGCCCCATGGTCCCTCGATGTGACCAGCTCAGCTCCTGGCTAGCGGCGCTCAGCTCTGCTAACACTGGGTAGTCCTGCCTTTCAACGCCCGGGCGTTCAGAGGCAGCATGCGCCGGGCCCCACAGCTCTGTCCCGCCAGCAGTGAACTGTTACATACATTGCCGGCGGGTGCAGGAGCCAAACTACTGGGATAACAGACGTGATAGCAGACGTCTGGTACCCCGGTAGTTTCGCCCCTGTAAATAACTTTATTTCAAGAGAGCATCTGTATAGAAGATATAGGACAATACAGCCAAATTATAGCGTGTACATATACAGATCATAATATATGATGAAACATGATATATATATAGGTAATCAGTATCCGTGAGACAACTGTCTTAAACATGGATCACCCTAGTTTACTGGCTGAGTCAAACAAAAAATATATTTCCTACTCGCTAAAGATAACATGATATTAATTGGGGGTAGAGGAAATGTCAAATGGCAGAACTAGAAGACAGCAAAGTATTACAAGAAGCTTGTGTATGTCAGTGTTTCATTAAGACCACAGGGTCTATAAATCTACCGGCATTCTCTTTGTAAAATCAAACGATCCCACTCATCCCCGCATATAGGTGGTTCCACCATATCGATTCCCTGGAAATGCAGTAGTTCAAATTGTTGCTAAATATATATCTCCCACAGGAGAGGCAATTTATAAAGGTCTTAATTTTAAAGTGTTGGCCAGTGACTACTTAGGAAAACTCTTTGGATTACGTCACATATCTGCAAAAACTGCAGAAACCACACTTAAAACATCCCAGCGGTTTTCTATCCAACCAGGTTTCTTTATTCTTACTGGCCACAAAATGACTTCTAAACAGATGATCCCCTAGGCTCCATTCCCTCTGATAGGTAATTAATGGCCTAGATGGCAACAACGGTTTCAAATCCTTATCCTGAAGCAAAATATTCCAATATTTATTTATGATGGCATGTATTTGGGTTGCCTGGGTGTCAAAGGTCCCAATAATGCATACATTGGTCTGCATGTCTTTCTTCTCAGTTATATTATGTGATCGTGCAACCAAGTGTTGTGAATGATCTCTTAATAATGCCACCTGGTATGCTTCCACAAGAGTTTTCTTAAGGTAAACCCTCCTCAGAAACTTCTCCCTTGGTTTACCCGCTTGTGTTTTAGTTGATGATATATCGGAGCAGTTTCTCCTCAGATGGTTTCTCCTCAGTTTCTCCTCAGCTGCCGGGTGGCAGCTCTCCCAACAAAGAAGACTGTTAGTGACTATGTTCTTTCTAAACACTTTTCGTGCCAATAGTGTAGTTAGAGTTCTTTTCGATCAGCACATCTAAGAACTGGAGAACAAACTCATTTGTCTCGTGTGAACTCGTGTGAAGAACAATATCATTTATATTAAAGCCTTCAACAAATCTTGCAAAGGAAGACACATTGCTGTGCCATAAGACAAAGATATTGTTAATATAGCATACCTACATTAAGATGTTACAAGTGGCATCTTCCATTGCCTCTGAGAATACAATTGTATTCTCCCACCAGCCCAGGAGCAAGTTTGCATACGTGGGAGCACTAGAGCTCCCCATTGTCCTGCCTCTGAACTGGTGGTACATCCTATGGTCAGAGAAACACTTTGGGCAACATGTATAGACGGGGCTGTGCCAGTTTTCTGGTATACTTTTAGCCAAATAGAATGTATGAACAGGTGCATTCCAAACTTTGGCATAAGTACCTCTTTAATGTGCCAAAGATTTGGGGCCTTCTGGATACGTGCCCACATTCATAGAAGTAGACACCTTTATGATTCTTTGACGCCAAATCTAGGACAGAACGTTAAAAAAGCCAGCCCGGGTTTAAAGGTGGGGGCTGAGCCAGATTTGTCATATTGGACTAGAGGCCTGTATGTTTGCCCTGCAGAAAACAGGTCCAAAATTCTAGCCCTTTACATCTTAAAAGCGATTTAGAACTGGCCTGTCAGCGCCAATGTTCATACATGTCGCCTATTGTTCTCAAAGGTGAATCCAAGAAAGGAAACATTAAACGCAGTATGTTGTTTAAATTGGGGGCCCTGCATTTTCAGGAACAACTGTATGGCTTTTATCCCCATGTCGTGTGGAATAGATGAGCATAAAGCCTCAACATCGATACTACAGAACAATGTTTCTTTATCAATAACTATCCCTACTAGTTTTAATAATAAATCAGATGTATCTCTTATATAAGAAAGTAGAGTTGCAACAAAGTTTCTAAGGCTTTTATCGATGTATAGACCAAGATTTTAAGTAATACTCCTTATACCCAACACAATTGGTCTTGCTTGTAGGGGATCTAGACCTTTGTGTATTTTGGTAAGCTGTAAAATGTGGCTCTCCATGGGAATTTTGGCACCAAAAATTCATACTGAATTCTAGCAATTAATTTATTATGTAGTGCGTCTTTAGCAATATTTTGAAGTTTTTATAGGAGAGAAGGGGTTGGGTCAGTATTCAATTTCCCGTAGCACTTTCTGTCCTGTAAAAGATCCAGACACATTCTCCGATATTTATTACAATTTTTACATCTCCTTCTTGTCGGCAGATTTACTTGTTGGTGAGATAGTATTGTGTTCTCGAGTGGGATGATTAGTAAGGGGGTGAAATAGCTTTTGCTGAGTTGCCCTTATCGGGCTGTTACTCTGCTAAAGGCCCATGAGGATGAGTGGCTATTAGGGGAAGTTTAGTTATTGTACCCCTGGGTCTTACCTTATGTGTAATTGCTTTCTGATAAGGATCAGTCCCTATCAGCATTAGTTTCTTTTCTGTACTATGTAACATTTTTATTTTGGGTTGATTTAAAAATTTTTGTTTTTTTTAAAACTATTTTTATTGCTTTTCCATATTAAAAGTTTAAAAAATAAATTAAAAAACAGCATATAATGTAAATAAATTATGAGCAGTTTGTCTTTCAAAAATGAAGTAAAAATTTAATCAAAAACAATGCCCTGTTATTTTTTATAAATAAGAGCCATTTAGCTTTTGTTCCACTTCTCGCAAACTTATTTTTCAGTAAGCA
Source organism: Phyllomedusa bahiana (assembly GCA_025379985.1). NCBI lineage: Eukaryota > Metazoa > Chordata > Amphibia > Anura > Hylidae > Phyllomedusa > Phyllomedusa bahiana. Next base: position 75,725 of record JAODAL010013279.1, on the reverse strand, counting down.
TGTAATCTGTGGTGGGTGCCTTCACCTGGCCAAACGAGCCCATAGCCCAACCCGTCACCATGGCCCTCGATCTATAAGGCCTGTGATTGAGTCGTGTGGCCCCGGCAGACCCCGAACGTTCCCCTCCAAAGATTCCATGTTTGGGAGTAGAACCCCCATTTTTGTTGCTCATTTAAAAAAACAGATAAAAATGCCTTTAAATTGTTGACAAATAAAGTAAAATAAAAGAGAAAAAATATATAATATATAGAACCTTATTAAATTTAAATTTAAAATAAACTCTGTGCAAAAAAAAAAAAGAGCCCGGCCCTTTCCCCCCCGGGATTTTGCCGAACCAGCAGTATTTAGTTAGACTACCAAGTGAAGTTTTAGATTTAAGTGAAAGGGTGTGTTGCTAGAGAGAGAACTAAAGGCATTGCGATTCAAAAAATTCCATCCCCCGATCTGGGTCAATCGGGGCAGACGTTAACTGGTTGATCCAGGGGGCCTCACCTTTCCAAAAATTCCCAAAATTCCCCCATAGCTCAGCTTTTAGATACCAGGGTTTTAATACCCAAAGGGGAATAAAAACCGGGGAATTTTTTGCATCCGCATGAATTTGTTAAAAAGGTTTCCCTGGCAAAAATTTGTTTCCCATGGAATTTTAGGCGCTCTGTTATTATCATTTCTAAAGATAGATATTTTTTTTACATGGTTAAGCACCATATCCAAAGAAACCATATTAGAATCCACCCACTTCTCTAGAATGCATCTCTTTGCACCTAGTAAGAGTACATGTACAAAGAGGGTATTCACACCCAGAGAGGGTAGGTTGTGAAACAGTACCACCTCCGGTGTAAGATCTAATTGAATATCTCCTTTTGTCTTGAGTAAAGCCAGCAACCTTCCTCAAAAACCCTGAGTAGCTACACAGTGCCACATCCCATGTATCATATCAGTTTTCGGGGCCATGCATTTAGGACAGGTTATCAGTCTGCCTGGGGCTCTGGGGTGTGAAGGTATATCAAAGCCATAAATCGCATTATGGATGAACTGAAATTGCGATTCTTTCCATTTTTCACTGGAGATCAGCTTATTTATCGTGTTCCGGCCTCCCAGAACCATTGTATGCATTTCTGGGTTGTTAAACACTTCCCCCCAGTATTTAAATAATGTATCTTCCATGACGTGAACTATAGGGTCCCATAGGGTTTATATAAAGATGGTATGTTTATTGCCTGAGTCCAAAATAAAACTGTCTAATGTAGAGTTCTTTAAAACCACCTGCATTCGCCGGGCCCTGGCTCTCAAGAAACTTGTAACTTGTCCATACGACAGGATATGCGTGGCTGGTATGCCATGGATATTCCTGAGTTCCTGGAAGGTTAGGATTCTCCCTGATGCCAAATCGCATAAATGCTGGATTTCCAAAATTCCTTTCCTACTCCACACAGCAAATTGTTTATTGCTCAGACCTTGAGGGAATTCGGGGTGTCTCTGCAATGGCATATATTTGCTTATGGACCAAGGGAGTTTCCATATTTTCCTGACCGATTTCCAAGATGCTATGGTATCTTTAAACATCAAATTCCCCTGATGTGTGGTGGTATATTCACGTATTTGGTATGTAGTAAGGCCGTGAGTGACCAAGGGGATGTGTACGATGCCTCTAAGGTTGTATTGGAATAGAACTCCGTACCTTGAATCCAGTCTAAACAGTGTCGCGCAAGACAGGCTAGATTGTAGGTACACACATCTGAGAAATTTACCCCCCCCTGGGCTTTCGGAAGCATGAGATTGCGAAGGGCGATCCTGGGCTTTTTAGAGGACCAAATACATTTTGTAAAGGCGCAGTTCAATTTGTTCACATCTTTATGTTTTAATAGAAGCGGAATGGTTTGTAGGTGGTACAACAACTTTAGAAAGCCTATCATTTGGACCAGATGGCATCTCGCGAGAAGCGATAGTGGCAGTCGGGACCACCTATCTAAATCTTTTGTTATCTTTTGTATCTGCGGTGGGAAGTTTAGGCGGTAAATGGATTGTGGGGTGTGCCCTATTTTACCCCTAGGTATGTGATGTGCTCTTTAGCTATTGTTACTATGTCCTTGAGATATCCCCCGGCAGTGGAGCCCATATTTTTTACAATATGTAGTAATTCGGATTTTGATTCGAATTTTAAAACATGAGCATTTTGAGAAGGTACGAAGTTGCTGAAATAAGCTCTCCATGTTTCTAGCCGGGTTTGCCATATAAAAGATAACGTTGTCGGCGAACATGTTAAGTTTCAACTCCCCCCCACTAAAATTGCCTTGAAAATCGGATTGAAAAGTAGAAACTGGGCAAAGGGCTCCACTGCCAGATTGAAAAGGAGCGGCGAGGTCGGGCATCCCTGCCGTATTCCACAAATTCCCTGGTATGCAAATTCTTGCAAGGGGGTTGGTATAGTGGGTTGACAAGAAGGTTCTGAATGGGCCTTTTAGCTGTATTTTGTCTAGGACTAGATTCAGCCATCAACAATCAACGGAATCAAAAGCCTTTTCTGTATCGACTGCAAGCAAAGCTGTCCCTGGATATCTAAGTTTGGTATTGTGAAACGATTGCAGGGTCAGCAAGACCTTTCTGATATTTGCTACTGCGGATCTACCTTTTACGAATCCGACTTGCTGTGGGCCAATGTGTCTGGGAAGCACCTGGGCCTGCCTGTCTGCTAATATTTTAGCTAATAATTTTAAATCTACGTTTATAAGGGAAATTGTCCTGTAAGAGCTCGGTAATGTAAGGTCTCTACCCGGCTTTGGCAGTACTTTAATGTGTGCAGTGTTGGATGCCTCAGGTATTGGTGCACCCTGCCAGTATTGGTTGTAAAGGTCTGCTAAGGTACATGAACTTGCTTCTTTCCAGACTTTCTCCGGAAAAGCCATCTGGCCCAGGAGCTTTGCCTGCTTTTAGCTCGGCTATTGCCCTCTCTAGCCCTTCTTGGGAAATGGGGGATCCCAGTGCTCTACAATCTTCTTCTGATAGGGTTGGGAGATGAATCTTTTTTAGCCAGCTTTGCGAGTGGGCATCATCGAGATTTTCATCAGCATATAGTTATTAATAGAAATTTCGGAGTATTTCCGCTATTTCTTTACCGGATTTACGTAGTGCCCCATCCATCCCCTTCAATGTTAGGATTGCTGACTTTGGAGTTTTCCCCTTTGCCAATCTGGCCAAGAAGCGTCCTGCTTTTGCTTTTCCCTACTTAAAAAAGAGTCACTTCCTTCTGGTTGTTTAAGTACCTCTCGTTTCTCCAAACATGTTTCATATGAGTTTTTGGCCTCCTTCCATTTTGCTTTATTTTCCTCAGATGGCTTTGCCAAGAAGTCTGAGTAGGCTTGGCATAGTGCTCCACTATGCGACTTTCATTTATCAGCTATTTTACATTTGAGACCTGTAATGTATGAGATCAGTCTCCCTCTAAGGACAGCCTTGCCCGCGTCCCAGAATGTTTGGGTGGAGGCTACTGATTCCTCATTGTGGGTACGATTATTCTAACCACCAACCCCTGAGCATTGTTTGAAATTCCTCATCTTGGGCCATGCAGCTTGGGGAATCGCCATATAAAATCTGTTCCCCTAGGGGTCTTGTCTTGTAGTTCTACGGTGACTGGGGAATGGTCGGAAATAACCATCTCATTAATGTATACCTTATCTACCCTGAGCTAGGTGGTAACAAAATGTAGTCAATACGCGACCAGGTAGAATGTGGATGGGAGAAATGCGTGAACTACCGATCTTCTGGATGCAGAACCCTCCACGCATCTACTAGCCCCAGATGCTCCGCAAATTGCGCCAGCGGTGATTCCTTTCTAGGCTCTCCATTGTTGGCCCTTACCACCCTTTTCCTGTCTTCTCCCTTGGACAATACCATATTTAAGTCTCCCAAAATCACCTTGTTTGGCAATATATCTTGTTGTAGCACTAGCTCTAAAGAATTGAAAAACTTTACATGTCCTGTGTTTGGCCCATACACGCTGTACAGGGAAAGGTCCTCAGTTCCCGTGTGGAGTTGCGCCCTCATCTCCCCTCCCCATCCGCACTAGTTTTGACTATGCTGCTTGGTAAGTTCTTATGTATTAGTATAAGTAACCCGGCTTTACCTCTCACTGCTGGAGCCCCTACAACCTCCCCCACCCACAATCTTTTCATTCTATGGAAGTCATCTTCTGCCAAGTGTGTCTCCTGGAGCAGCACCACGTCAGCCTTCAATCGCTTCAAGTGGTGCAGCACCATGAGAAGCTTACTCGGCGACTTCAACCCCTTCACATTCCAAGTAATTATACGTATGAAAATTGTACACTTACAGATATATTCCCAATCGCAGGGGAACCCCTCACATGTACGGTTTTGACTGTGAAATCAATAACAAACATAAAACATGCAAAAACATGAACAAAAACATAGGGGCACTTGAAGTACCCATAAATACACATGGATTGGGAACGTCCAATAGGGCGCAAAATGCACAATGAGCTCTCACTCTGCGCGCTTTCTTGGTAGTGTACTTCGCTTTTTTCCATACTGAATTATATAGTTCCCGCATCCCCCCTTACGCCCTCCTCCGCCTGAAGATTAGCAGAGGGCTTATTTTTAGCCCTGTCGAAGGCAGAGACCCATTATATTCAGTTAGGAGGTTTCCATTTTCGCAGCCCCATCCCAAAAACTCCTCACTTCGAGGGTAAAATTATTTATAAAGGATACATGTTGACAATGAGAAATCCTTTCTCACACTCCCAGACCCGACCACCATCACTTTGGATGTCAAAGTCCCTCCCTTCTGTTCCAATTCAGGTTTCTTCTAGTGTGGAAGGCCTTTGGCGTGTTGGTGTGGAGCTTTTATTCTTTGGTCTGTCCTCTCTGTCTTCATCATCAGATGATAGTTGAGCCTTTGTCGTGCTTTGATCGTTGTGTCTTCTTGGAGAGGTCTTCTTTACTTGGCCCAAGCTGGAGACTTTGCGCAAAAAAGTCTTGGCCTCCTCTGGTGTGTGAAACGTGTTCCCGTTTTTGTGGAAAATTTTTAGAATGGCTGGGTAAAGGAGTGCAAATTTCACCTTGTTATGGAACAACTCTATACAGGTACTTGCGAAGGCTCTTCGTCTTTTAAGGACTTCGGACGAAAAGTCATCGAAAATCAGGACATTGGAGACTTTTAGTTGCAGCTTGGAGTTAAGGCTCTTGAAAGCTCTCAGGATAGCTGCTTTGTTATATAAATTAAAATATTTTATAATCACTTTTCACGGTCTTTCTTGTAGATCTTTAGGCATGTTTGGACCCACTCTGTCTGCTCACTCGACTTTACACAACTGTGGTAGTTTTAAGGCGCCCGGCAACTCCATCTCACATATTGTCACCAGATCTTTCTGTGGGATAGACTTTGGTAGTCCCACTACTCTGAGATTATTTCATCTTGATCGATTTTCGAGATCTTGGACTTTGTTCCAGAGACGTTTGTTTTCGTCTATAAGATCTTGGATTTTAAAGTGGTGGCTGTTTGTAGTGTCCTCTAAGGTTTGGACTCATGCTCTGTTTCATCCAGGTGCTTGGTATGTAGCTGCAATTCTGCGTGGATTTGCTTGAGTGTGGAGGAGATCAGACTGGTCAGTGTCTCTTTATGACGGGCGCGAGCTCTCTAGCTACCTCCACCACTATTAATTTTCTTTCAAGGATACGCTCGTCTGGAGTTCCTTCCAGCTCAAGTGTTTCGTCTTCCTGTTGCGAGCTGTCAAGTTGCTTAGGTGAAGATAAACGTGGGGTAGGGGTTGATTCCAGACTGCGTTTTGGTTCCAGTTGACCGGACAACTTGCCATCCATTTTTGACTTCCTGACTTTCCCCATTCTCTGGAAGTATTTCTCCATATTTTGCAGTACAGATTTTTTTTCTTTTTATTTGATTTTGTTTTATTTTATTTTATTTTGGAGGGGCTCTGCCATGGATGGATCACATCAGTGTGAAACAGATGGCTCCCAAGAACAGGCCGGACGTTATTATAGTTCTTTAGATGTCAATTGCAATTTTTCTTTTAGTCTGAAGACGGCGCCAAAAGACTGCACACAGGGGAGTTTTTTTTTCTTCTTTTCTACAGTGTTTACTGCCCGATCTGCGGATAGCTGTACAGACCGGGCCCTGTGCAGACAACTGGCTACTCCTGAAGAGGTGCTGTGTTTTTGTCCCCTGGCTATTTTAGTCCTTTCTGCACCTATATGGGTGAGCTGTGCCCTGGCCGTTCGCGTCTCCACTCAGAGCTCTTCTCTGGGAGTTATATAAAAGATGGCCGCTGGGTAGTGTGTAGTGGCACCAAAATTCCCACCAAGACTGCTATATGGCTGAATCTATTGTATGTGGGTCTTGGGGTCCCTTGGGAATATGCCACTTCTCCAGCCCCTTTTTCCTTTTTAACTGTATGGATTTGTGGCCAGGGTGGTGCCCAGATGGTGCTCCAGTTGTGCAGCTGACTCAGGAGCTTACTCACGCCACCTCCTTACCTGTGGGCGTGCGCTCTCCGCTCTGCTGATGTTATGCCTCCTTCCAACTTTCTTTTCGTTCGCAGCACGTCCTCTCCGCCGCATTCCAGCTGCGTCCGCCCTCCACTGCCTGCTGTGCCCCCTGCGATCCGAGGATGACACGTCTGTAAGGTTTTTTAACTGATTCTCCGGGGTGAGTGGTCGGGAGCTCTCTCTCACCACTCACTCCATCACAGCGTTGGAACTGAATGTCCCCTGATTTAAAGTGGTTGGGACCTATTTTGGATTTTTTTTCTCTTTACCATATCTTTACTCCTTGACATACAAACACACTTTCCTAAATTTCAATTCTGCATTTACTTCTGCCTAACAGGACTATTTAACCACTCTCCTTCTGTCTCATAACCCTAGACAGCTATTCAACACTTTTAACTCCCTACTTTGTCCCCAATATCACCACTCCAGCCTTTTATCTAAGCTGAAGATGTTGTCAAACACGTTTAAAGCAAATCATCATCTTCAGAGAGAACTTCAGTATCACAGTTCACTCCGCGGCCCTTCCTGTAGTCTCTGTTGTGTTCCCAGTCTATACCGTGGCTCCTGTTGCAGACCGTGTGCATGGCCAGCTTTCTACTATGTCCCGTTACCTGTTGCTCCCCCTGCTGCATTCAACTGACTTGTCCCCGCTCTGGTAGCAGTGGTGGTGGCTGTGGCCGGTAGCAAATTCAGCTCACCCATCCTCGCTCCTGTTCCGTGGCGTCCTGTGCATGCACACGTGTGGCAACTACCTTAGATTTAAAGGGACAGTTTCTTAATTGGCTGTCCAATTACCTGTTACCTCCTGTGTTATAAAGAACTTCCTGCCCCTGCCTCAGTTTAAGTTAATTGATGTTCATCATAGAATACTGATACCCTGCGGGGTTGTGCTTTTCTGTGAATTACCTACATGCTTTAACCCTGGGGCCTGAAGTCCCAGTTTTAAATGGATTGGGAGTCTCATGGCGCTGCACAATTGTTATCTGCCCTTATCTTGCCTGGTGCCCTTGCTTTTCCTCTACGGGATTACTATGACCATCACCCTGTTTTCCCGTGGCTCCTGTGCTGCACACTGTGGCAACCCTGATTTAAAGGGACGTTTCTTTTTGGGCGTCCAAATTCCTTTTTACCCCCTGTGAAAAAGAATTCCTGCCCCGCCTCTTTTAAGTTAATTGATGTTCATATAAATATGAATATTCCAATCGCGGGGGAACCCCTCCATTTACGGTTTTAACTGAAAATCAATAACAAACATAAAAACTGAAAAAACATGAAAAAAAAAGGGGGGCACTTGAAGTACCCTAAATACACTGGAGGGGGAACCCCAAATAGGGGCAAAATGCACAATGAGCTCTCACTCCTGCCGCTTTCTTGGTAGTGTATTTCGTTTTTTTTCCAAGAATTTTATATTTCCCCGCACCCCCCCTTCCCTCCTCGTGAAATTACCCCAGAGGGCTTATTTTTAACCCTGTCGAAGGCAGAGACCCATTATATGTCAGTTGTGCTTTTTGCTGTGTTATCTGCATTAACCCTGGACCCAGTTCTTTGTTACGCTGTTACCCTGCCATTGTTCTCCCAAATTATTGCCTGGCCCTGCTTCCCGTCTAGGGGTTACTGCTGTGACCCATAACCTCTGTCATCCCCCTTTCCTTGTCCCACTTTGGCGACCTGTTGGCCAAGTCAGGGGTAGCGACCTGGGGGTTCCTCACAGAGAAGTCCGTCCGGCCTACTTACACCGATGGTCGTTATATTCAGTATATAGTACTCACAGCTCATCTACTCGACTGCGTAATGCTCCTCTTTCTTAACCTGCATTTTAACTGTCCTCTAGACCCAATACCCAAACATTAGTGCTGTGATTACTTTAGCCCTAACCAATCTTTTCAACTAGAGATGAGCGAATTTCTCAAAAATAAAATTCGTCCGATTCGCAGAATTTTTCCCAAAAATGTGTTTCGTTCCGAATTTATTTGCGGCGAATTGTGTTAAAAAACAGCTATTTCCTGGCTGCAGAGAGCCTGTAGGGTGTTGTAGAACATTGTGCCATGCAGAAATATGCATAGCTAGCGTGGTTTGGTATTGAAACAATGCTGTGATTTAGTATGACACGCAGATGTCATACTTGGCCTCACAGCTTCTCCGAAGACACAATCGGTTGTGTTTGTTCTTTTCATTCCTTCTGACAGATTAAAATAAGGGGAAAACCAAACATAGTGGCAATGTCACAGAGTGATGGAGGGTGGAAACAGCATTCGGAAACCACAGGCTGGTCGAGTGAGAGAGTAGTAAATTGGCAGCAGCATGAGTAGGCTACAGAGTGGCACAATGACGTAGTGTGGAGGTGGCAGTAGCAGGAGTAGGCCACAGAGTGGCACAATGACAGATTGTGGAGGTGGCAGCAGCATGAGTAGGCCACAGAGTGGCACAATGACAGATTGTGGAGGTGGCAGCAGCATGAGTAGGCCACAGAGTGGCACAATGACAGATTGTGGAGGTGGCAGCAGCATGAGTAGGCCACAGAGTGGCACAATGACAGAATGTGGAGGTGGCAGCAGCATGAGTAGGCCACAGAGTGGCACAATGACAGATTGTGGAGGTGGCAGCAGCATGAGTAGGCCACAGAGTGGCACAATGACATAGTGTGGAGGTGGCGGCAGCATGAGTAGGCCACAGAGTGGCACAATGACAGATTGTGGAGGTGGCAGCAGCATGAGTAGGCCACAGATTGGCACAATTACATAGTGTTGAGGTGGCAGCAGCAGCATCAGGCCGGAGAGTAGCACAATAACATAAATTTGAGGTGGCGGCAGCTAGGTGACATAATGAGGAGGTGGCGGCAGCAGCAACATCAAGCCAGAGAGTGACATGGTGACATAGCCTGGAGGTGACAGCAGCAGAAGCATGAAGAGACCTGAGTGGTGAGGTGGCAGCAATATTAGAAGTCTATATAATGGCCCAGTGAAGAGTGGGGAGGTGGGTGGCAATACCAGTCCCTGTTAAAGATGGTAAAGATAGTGGGTGGTAGAAGGAGCAGCTGGCAGCAGATGTGTGGCATCAGGCGGGTGGCAGCATCAGAATAGTAGCTGAGGCAGGTAGCCAGAAGAATCCAGACTCATTTGTCAAAGTTTGGGTGAGGCGGCATGGCTGATCTAATCTGATGCATCAGGCATTGGTGTGTGGAAATCCTGATTGATCCACGCCTGATTTATCTTGACAAAGTTGAGTCTCTCCCCATTTTGGGTAACTATGGCACTGAACACCCGCTCTGATGCCACACTACTGCCTGGACAGGACATCCTCTCCAGTGCAAATTCGGCAAGTTGCGGCCACAAATCCAGTTTGGCTGCCCAGTAGTCCAGCGGATCTTTAATGTGGGGTGGCAGAGTTCTGTCCAGGTAGACCACCACCTCCTGCTTTAGGGTCTGCTCAGATCCTGCTGCTGCTGAGTACCTTCCTCAGTAGGTGGGTGAAGAAAGCTGCTCATCAACGACTCCAGACTCAGATTGCTGCTGATGAAGCTGGTACTGCTCCTACCCCTCCCCTCCCCCCACAGCAGCCATGGCAGTGGTAGGTGAGTGCTGAGGAATCCCCCCGGTCAGACCTGTGAGAGGATAGACGATGGTGCAAATAGGCAGCGGCCAACTGACTACATAGGATTTCTCTATAGTACTTGAATTTGTCCTCCCTCTCAGCAGGTTAAAAAAGGCTCCCATTTTAGACCAGTAGCGAGGGTCCAAAAGATTGGAGAGCCAGAAGTCCTCCCTCTGCCGGATGGTGACTAATCAGCTGTCACTACCCAGGCAAATCCGCATGCAGAGGGCCATCTGCACATGTGACTCTGAGGGACTCCCTGCCTCCATCTCCACTGTATTCAATTTAGTAAAACAAACCCTTTCCCAAATGTATTGCTGAGCCTGGTCGTAGCGGTTCACAAAACGGGATCTCCACTCCCACATCAAAACAGTACTTTATAAGTAGTTGAACTGAGGAAGTTTAAAACATCATTTCTTTAATAGTCCTTCACTTTAAAACAGCAAGACATTAACCTGTAATTTACAGTGTGTCCACAATATGCAAGTGTGAAGCAGGTACTCAGCGTTTAGTTGCGGCGACACGCGCCGTTCACTGTCATTCCATGACGCCGCTCCCAAGACAGGTGAGCGGAAGAACGCCGGCATCCAAGCTGGACAAAGCGGACTCGTGGACGTTTTGGGGATAACTCCTCCCCTTCCTCAAGCACGTAAGTCACAGGTAACAGCTTCCCTTATAAAATAAATAAAAACCAATTAACGTAGGTCTAACCTCAAATGGGATCTAGAGAAACACCCTAAGATTAAGATTTTCGTTTAACCCCTTCGGCGTTAGAAACTCTAAAGCAACTATCCAGTATGCCTCCCGCTTTAATAATTTAGTAGACATCTGAGATGGGTCGCTACAAGTAACTTTTTCTAGAACGCACCACCTTAATTCAGGCAGGCCATGGCCCGCCTCGGCAAAATGCCGCGCAACCGATGTCTCGCCAAAACCTTTTTTACTTTCGTCTTGGGGAGCATTCCCCTTACATTGTTGATACTGATTTTTAAAAACACGAATAGCGTAGCGATATTCATTTAGTCTTACCTTCACAGGTCTGGCCGTCTGGCCCACATACACCTGCCCACATGGGCATTTCAACATATAGATGACCCCGCAGGTATCACAGGTATGGAAACCCCTGATCGTGATGGTATATCCTTTAGTCGGGTGACATACCTGTTCGCCTTTAATGATAGAAGAACAATTCTGGCAGCGTTGGGAAGCAAATGTGCCAGATCTCGTACTGCTAAACAAAGCCTGCACTTTTTCTTTCTTCTTTTTAAGATCTGATGACACTAATTGTTGGCCTATAGTTCGACCTTTCTGATATACCCATCGAGGTGGATGTTTAAATAGATAGCCATATCATTCATCACTACGTAGTATATTCCAATACTTCAAAACTGCCTGTCTGATCAATCCTGCATGTCCATCATACGTAGAATTATATGTGAACTGTTGGTTTCTCTGTTTTTTAGGCTTACTCTCTAACAAGCTATCTCTTGTTAGTTTAGAGATCTCCACATCAATACGTCTAATCTCTACCTCATCGTATCCCCTATCAATAAAACTTAGGGTGTTTCTCTAGATCCCATTTGAGGTTAGACCTACGTTGATTGGTTTTATTTATTTTATAAGGGAAGCTGTTACTTGTGACTTACGTGCTAGAGGAAGGGGAGGAGTTATCCCCGAAATGTCCACGAGTCAGCTTTGTCCAGCTCAGATGCCGGCGTTCTTCCGCTCACCTGTCTCGGGAGCGGCACCATGGACTGACAGTGAACGGCACGTGTCGCCGCAACTAAACGCTGAGTACCTGCTTTACACTTGCATATTGTGGACACACTGTAAATTACAGGTTAATGTCTTGCTGTTTTAAAGTGAAGGACTATTAAAGAAATTATGTTTTAAACTTCCTCGATTCAACTACTTATGAAGTTCCATCTCCACTGTATACTGCTATGGTGTGTCTGGGTCATCTGTATCGTCTTCCTCATCTCCCTCTACCTCCTCCGGCTGCTCCTGCACCTCCTCTCCTGTCAGCAGTGGTAAACTATCTTTTAAATACAGTGTGTGTATTTCTCACATACACACATCTACATTACAGGCAGGTTATTATTTTGGGATATTGTTCTCTGTGCCAAAGAGTTACTTTTTTCACTTATTGTTGTGAATCACCACAATAAGTGAAAAAGTAACTCTTTGGCACAGAGAGCAATATCCCAAAGGACTGAACTGTAATGGAGATATGTGTATGTGAGAAATAACAAACAAAACGGGTTTGCTCACCTGTATTAAAATGCCCCCGGGTAGGCACAACCATCACCTTATGGTTCACAGTCCAACTGAAAGTCCAGGTACCATTACAATATCCATTACCCCCCAAAATTTTTGTTTAAAAATTAAACATACTTTATTAGATATACGATAAAACATATGCACATATGTCTCCAAACCCATGCATGGAGGAACAAACAAGACATGAGGCTGACGCGTTTCGGAACAGGAAGTTCCTTAGTCGTAGCTGGATTGCAAATGACGTGTGCTGTTTAAATACTTTTGGCAAAAGGTCACATGACCAAACCCCTCCAATGAAAAGTTTTTGTTTCCAAAAAACATATAAAACAGTGGAAAACATACACAAATACGTCAATACATCAAAAGAACTGTGAAAAGACTAATAATAATACATTATTTCCTGTTTAATATCAAGCCCCTTAGGGATCCTAGTATCAAGGTCAAAAATCCAACGAGACTCCCTGCTTAGAAGTTTACGCAGCAAATGCCCGCCTCTATGGGAGTGTACCAGCTTTTCAATCCCCAAAAATGAAAAGGACCTCCAAAAAATGCTTGGACACCATGGAAATGTTGGCAATGTTGTTGCTTTTGCGATTTACATATACTCAGAGAGAGAACAGCATAGACTTCCTGGATGTTACCTTACAAGGGGTTAGGGAGGAGAGTGTTAGAGTTTCCCCGTACAGAAAGGATCTGGCTAGAAATACCATTCTTCTAGCAGATTTATGTCACCCGGGCCATGTTGTTAAAAACATTCCGTATGTTGAATTCAACAGACTCCGTAGGAATTGTACCGATGACAATCCGTTTGAAACCTGTTTGTTGGAAATTAAAGATAGGCTGCGCACGAGAGGCTACAGTGAGGCAGATTTAGATACAGCTAGTCGCAGGATAACCACCTGTGATAGGAAAGATCTTTTGAGGAATAAACAGAGTCACAAACAAACAGGTGTTCATGAGAACATGGTTACTTTTTGCACTTCTTATAGTATTCAGTATAAACAGATTGTCTCTATTAAAAAGAAACACTTACCTGTTCTATGAATGCCGGAGGAATTATCAAACATGTTACATACAGGAGTTCGTTTTGTATCCAGAAAGGCACCAACCTTGGGATCTATGCTTTCGCCTAGTTTACTTAACACTACTGTGAACAAGCAATCCACGTGGCTGAATACTGTTGGGTTTTTCAGATGCGGCCACAAGAAATGTACCGCATGTCGTTTTTGTCACAATTCACAGACCAATTTTCCTTTTACAACAGGCAAAGCCTATAAAATCAATAGGTTTATAAATTGCACTAGTGGGTTTGTTGTGTATTTGGTAAACTGCTATCAGTGTAGGGTACAGTATGTAGGTTGCACTTCTTGCCCCCCTAAAAGTTAGAATTAGGCGTCACCTCTATGACTCATGCAAAAGCAACAACATTGCCAACATTTCCATGGTATCCAAGCGTTTTTTGGAGGTCCATGGGGTGGAGGTAAGCTCCTTCTCATTTTTGGGGATTGAAAAGCTGGTACACTCCCAGAGAGGCAGGGATTTGCTCCGTAAATTTCTGAGCAGGGAGTCTCGTTGGATTTTTGACCTTGATACTAGGATCCCTAAGGGGCTTAATATTAAACAGGACATAATGTATTATTATTAGTCTTTTCATAGTTCTTTTGATGTATTGACGTATTTGTGTATGTTTTACACTGTTTTATATGTTTTTTGGAAACAAAAACTTTTCATTGGAGGGGTTTGGTCATGTGACCTTTTGCCAAAGGTATTTAAACAGCACACGTCATTTGCAATCCAGCTACGACTAAGGAACTTCCTGTTCCGAAACGCATCAGCCGCATGTCTTGTTTGCTCCCCATGCACGGGTTTGGAGACATATGTGCATATGTTTAACGTATATCTAATAAAGTATGTTTAATTTTTAAACAAAAATTTTTTTGGGGTAATGGATATTGTAGCGGTACCTGGACTTTCATTTGGTATGTGAGAAATACACACACTGTATTTCAAAGATAGTTCACCACAATAAGTGAAAAAAGTAACTCTTTGGCACAGAGAGCAATATCCCAAAATATAAAAACGCTAGTTCAGGAACATGTGTGTATATTGTGTATAATGTGTATATTTCACCCCAGTAACTATAAAATCGGAAGTATTTGGCACAGAGTGCAATCTAGTGCTACTGCAGAGAGATCCGTGTACATAAGAGACACAGTGGCAGAATGTTAAATGGCTGCCCTATTTATAGGGCTGTTACATCACAGAAGGTGGCTGGCTGCATGTCTGCATGTCATGGCATTCTTCCTCCCATATTTCTTTGCTCCATGTCACGCCATGTGCTCGCGGCCATTTTAGAAAAAAGACAATTCGTTACCACAAATCGCAAGGAAATTCGGCTTCATTTAGAATTGAATTTTTCCTGAAATTCGAAACGAATTCCATTTCGTCAGATTCGATTTGCTCATCCCTGTTTTCAACCTATACCTAATCTCTGGAATGTTTCCTTCTTTCAAACATGCAGCTGTCACACCCATCCACCAGAAGCCATCGCTTTATGCGTACTCTTCGTCTAACTATCGTCCCATCTCCTACTCCTGTTTGCCTTAAATCTCCTCAAGCAGCATGTCTATCTTCAGCTGTCCTCCCATCTTTTGTCTAACACACTACTTGACTCTCTGCAACTGAGTGTCTGACTCCATGACTCCACAGAAACTACCCGAACTAATGTCAATAATGACTTTATAGTTGCAAAAGACTCACGCCACTGCTCTGTGCTCCTCTGTATCTGTAATCCTCTTGTGACATAGTCGACTGACTACCCAATATTGTTAGAAATTCAGTCATCCTTCGACATCAGTGTCAGTTCGTGGATGTGGATGTTCTCCTGTGATCCTGACCCCTGTTTGTTGTACTGGTTGCCATTACCTATGTTGACCCTGTGTTATTCTAAATACCACTGCTGTTCCTGCCACTGCACAAATCTATTATCTACGATACTACTGCTATTATCTGCCATTGTACCAGTCCGTTACCTGCCTGGGACTCTGTCACCTGCTTTTGGCTACACCTGCTGTGATCTGTCACCTCTGCCAGTACTTGGTGTCCTTCCGTCTTGCACTTCAGCCATGAGTAGCTAGGTCAGGGGTAGAGACCTGGGGGTTCCCTGCAGCTAAGCCTATCCGGCCTTGCGGTGGGCTCTGGTAGATCTAGGGGCCCCTTAGACTCGGCTCTCTAGCATGGTCTACATCTATATCACCATATTTGCTCGCAGTGGCACAGTGGATCCACAGATACCCGGTGTCTACAGTGTCAGTCCTAACTGACTCCCTCTCCATTACAGTACAAACTGAACCCGTTATTATTACACACCTCCCATGTACCTTCACACTTACTACTACAGCAAAACTTTCAAAAGTAACCTGAAAATCCCTCTCATCAGGATTCTCTACAATTACCCTGTTAACATTATGTTTTCTTCCTCCTCCCCTTTGGATTGTAAACCCTCACGGGCAGGGTCCTCTTTCGCTTTGTATCAATTTGTTGTTTATTTAGTGTTAAGATTGTATTTGTTATATTCTTATGTAATATATTAAAATCCTTCTGAGTGCACAGACCAGTGATGGCCAACCTTTTGAGCTTGGTATGTCAAAATTCGCCCAAAAAACGAGCATAACTTGGGTGGTTTGTCAGTTTGAGAAAAATCCAAAATTTTGTGATATTTGTAGCTCTAACAACAAAAGTTATTTTAATATACAGGTTGGGTCATTAATATGGATACACCTAAATAAAATGGGAATGGTTGGTGATATCAGGGATATCAGGGGAAAACTTTTCAAGATGGGTGTTGACCATGGCAGCTATTTTGAAGTCGGCCATTTTGGATCCAACTTTATTTTTTCCAATGGGAAGAGGGTCATGTACCACATCAGAAATTATTGAGAATTTCACAAGAAAAACAATGGTTCCTTTCTTGGTTTTTAACGTAACTTTATTCTTTTATGAGTTATTTACAAGTTTATGACCACTTATAAAAGTGTTCAAAGTGCTGCCCTTGTGTTAGATTGTCATGCAACCCTCTTCTTTCCCCCTCTTGACCACTGATGGCAACACCGCAGAAGAAATGCTAGCACAGGTGTCAGGGATGGGCAGCGCTCGGTTTGCAGGGAGCAAGAGTCTGCAGCAGCTGATCAACGACCCCACCCTGATAGACAGTTTGCTGGGAGCTGTGTGAGAGACAGAGGTCCAGCCAATCCGGGCGGGGGCATGTCGCACAGCCAATGGGAGGACCCGGAGGCCGCTCCAATCAGCTACAGGGGCGGTATCCGGGAAACATATTTAAACTCCCTGCTAGCTGAGTGCTGCGCCTGTGAAATTTCCTGGCTGCCTTGTGTTACTTGTGCTTTATATTGTGTTTTGCTTATCCGTGTACCAGACCTCGGCTTGTTCTCCTGACCCCGGCTTGTCTTCTGATTTTTTACCTCGCTCCCGTTCGTGTTTAACCTCGGCTTGTTTACGTTTATCCCTCTGGTTCTGATTTGTGGCTTTGCCGTTCCCAAATTGTTATTTACCCAGACTGTCTGACTATTCTTCCTCCTGACGGCCCCAGCACTTTAGCAGCGCAGGGACTGTCGCCCAGTTGCCGTCTGCCACCTAGGGCAGCACGTCAAGTAGGCAGGGACAGTGGGCTGGGTTCCAGTCAGGGCTCACTGTACCTCCCTTGACGTGACATTTTCACAGGCCAAAACAGTTACTGCTCTACCCTCACTATGAACCCCATGACAGCTCTGGTAGAGCAGATGCAGGGGCTGACCCAGCTAGTCCAGGATATGGCGCTGAGGGTAGAACAGCAGGAGTCTACCCCAAGTCAGAGTATCCCTGCACTACCTTCCCCTCCTGTGGAGCCCCCTATCCAGTTGTCTGACAGGTTTTCTGGCAACAGGAAGGCCTTTGTGGCATTTAGAGAGGGATGTCGCCTGTATTTTAGGCTCTGCCCACGTACCTCGGGGAATGAGGAGCAAAGGGTGGGTATTGTTATGTCCCTACTTCAGCGTCCCCCCCAGGAGGGGGCATTCTCATTACCGCCTGATTCACCAGAACTGTCTTCTGTGGATAGGTTCTTTGCCGCCTTAGGGGTATTTTTTGATGACCCAGATAGGGAAGCTGTGGCCGAGGCTCAGCTGACCACCTTGAGGCAGGGTAAAAAGACTGTGGAGGAGTATTGCTCCGAATTTCAGCGCTGGTGTGTTCGGTCTGGGTGAAATGACCCAGCTCTTAGATGTCAATATAGATTAGGGTTAGCTGACCATGTGAAGGATTTATTGGTGGCTTACCCTACCCCTGGTACTTTAGATGAGGCTATGGCATTAGCCGTTCATCTAGACAGATGTTTTAGGGAGAGACGTCGAGAGAAGGCTACCACCCGGTGGTTCACTCCATAGTCACCCCTATGCCTACTGTTCCCGATATAAACCCAGAGGAGCCCATGCAAGTGGGGGCTTTTTCTGTCACTGCTGCTAGGGACTGTAGGACTTCTCGTTGTATCCAGGGATTATGCTTTTACTGTGGCGAAGATGGACATGGCATCAGGGAGTGCTCCAAGAGGAAGACCAGGTTGGGAAAACTCCAGCGCCTCGGTGATTGGCATGAAGATCACCTAGGCGAGCAGGTATTTCCTCTTGTATCCAAAAAAATTGCTGCTACCAGTTAAGATTTCATACTTGTCGCTGTCTGGTTCTGCGGTGGGTTTCGAGATCGGGAGAGTACATCAAAAATGTCATCCAAGTAGACCACGACACAAGTGTAGAGGAGATCTCTGAAGATGTCATTCACGAGCTCTTGGAAGACGGCAGGTGCATTACACAGACCGAATGGCATGACCAGATACTCGAAGTGCCCGTCCCGGGTGTTGAACGCCGTCTTCCATTCATCGCCCTTGCGAATACGGACCAAATTGTAGGCCCCCCTCAGATCCAGCTTGGTAAAGACCTTAGCTCCTCGAAGGCGGTCAAAGAGTTCCGTGATCAACGGCAGCAGATATCTATTCTTCACCGTGATCTTGTTCAGGCCCCGATAATCGATGCAGGGCCGTAAGGAACCGTCCTTCTTTTCTACGAAGAAGAATCCCGCCCCTGCGGGAGAAGAGGACTTTCGTATAAATCCCTTCTGGAGGTTCTCCCGAATATACTCCGACATGGCTTGTGTCTCCGGAACGGACAACGGATAGACTCTGCCCCGAGGAGGACTGGTACCAGGCAGTAGATCTATTGGGCAATCGTATGGACGATGTGGTGGGAGGATCTCTGCTTGTTTTTCCGAAAACACATCGGCGAACTCCAAATATTCAGCTGGTAGACCGGGCAATGGCTCGCGGAGGGTCGTGCGAGAGCAGGGAAGCACCGGGCGAGGTGCCACCAGACAGCGACTCAGGCAATTAGGACCCCAGCGAGTTACTTCACCAGTCATCCAGTCCAGCGTAGGAGAGTGGAGCCGTAGCCATGGAAGCCAGAGGAGGACCGCTGAAGAGGAGCGAGGCAACACATAGAAGGAGATTTTTTCCTTATGTAGGACCCCTACGTGAAGGGAGAATGGTATGGTGATAAATTGTATGGTGTCACTAAGAAGCTCCCCGCTGACCGAGGAAATCACTAGCGGCTTCTCCAGGCGGACCAACGGGACACGATACTGCATCACTAGCGACTGGTGGATAAAGTTCCCAGCTGAGCCCGAGTCCAGGAATGCCGAGACTTGAAATGAGAGTCCAGCATCAGTCACGACCTGTAACGGCATGATCAGGCGTGGAGAGATGGAATTTGCACCTAGGAACGCCTCTCCCACAGAACCGAGGTGCGGCAGTTTCCCGCATGCTTGGGAAACTGGGGACAATTCCTCTGGAAGTGCTCTGAGCTGCCACAGTAGAGGCACAGGTTCCTTTGCCGACGCTGGGCCAACTCCTGCTCTGTGAGGTGAGCCCGATCAATCTGCATGGGCTCCTCAGTGGGTGTTGGCGACTGTGGCACAGGAGGCTTCTGGAACACCGGTGCTAGGTGTGGAAACCGGCGAGGTTGGGCTAGCTCTTGCCGAAGTTCTTCTTCCCTTTCGGTGAAGTGCACGTCAATGCGAGTAGCCAACCGGATCAAGTCACTGAGGGAAGATGAGATGTCTCTCGCGGCCAACACATCATTAACTCGGCTTGAGAGCCCCTTCTTAAAGGTGGTGCACAGAGCGGCCTCGTTCCAAGAAAGTTCTGAGGCTAAGGTGCGGAATTGTACCGCGTAGTCTCCCACGGACAAATCCCCCTGGCGCAGGTTTAGAAGGGCTGTCTCGGCGGAGGATGCACATGCTGGTTCCTCGAACACATTGCGGAATTCCATGAGGAAGGACTGTAGGTCCGCCATTACCGGATCATTCCTGTCCCACAACGGTGTGGGAGCAGGCTCACCACGAACGCCACTTTTGCATGTTCGGACAGGAACTGATCGGCCATCAGCTCCACATGCATAGAACATTGGGTGATGAACCCACTGCAGAGTTTCGGGTCTCCGTCGAACTTGGACGGGAGTGACAGCAGGAGCTTGGGGCCCAACGAGGCCAGAGGAACCGCCGAAGCTGGAACAACCACGGGAGATGGCGAGGGTTGCTGCTGCTGGACGGTGACGAGTTGCTGCAACATGGTGGACAACTGGTTCAGTTGCTGCGCCTGTTGACCTAGTTGCTGTGACTGTCGGGCAACAATGGTCGTTAGGTCCGCCAGACTAGGCAGTGGCACCTTGGTGGGATCCATGGCCGGATCTTACTGTAACGGTCTGCGGTAGTGGATCCACTGGACCACCACAAGCGATGGTGCAAGCCCACACCAGGGAGCGGAATCTAAGTAGGTCCCGGTATTCACCAGAGCCCGCCGCAAAGCGGGATGGACTTGCTGCGGGGGAGTCTACCAGGTCGCTTCCACTGGCGGAACTTGCTTGCGGTGGCGGCCAAGGGTAGGCGAGGTAGATTCGTCAGGCAGGCTCGTAGTTGGGGGAAGGCAGGAAGGTCAGGGCAGGCGGCAGAGATTCGTGGTCAATAAACGTAGGCAAGTGGTTCGGTACACGGTAATCAAGACAAGGCTTCTGGAACGCTTTCACAATAGGCAATGAGCACTAAAGATCTGGCAGGGTCATCAGGAAGAGGCCAGCTTAAATAGGAGCAGCGTCCGGTAATGGCCAATTACCGGTGCACTGTCCCTTTAAATCTAACACTGCCGGCGCGCGCGCACCCTAGGGAGCGGGTCCGCACGCCATGGGACAGAAACAGACAGAGCAGGACCGTGGCCGGGTAAGTGGACTTGGGCACTGGCAGGGGAGCGAGCGGACCCCCGACCCGACGTGAGGGACGGGGCGCCACTCGGCAACGGGGCACGGACGCACCATCGACCCGGGATGGGGCTTTGGTGTTCCCGATTTGTTATTTACCCGGACTGTCTGACTATTCTTCCTCCTGACGGCCCCAACACTTTAGCAGCGCAGGGACTGTTGCCCAGTTGCCGTCTGCCGCCTAGGGCAGCATGTCAAGTAGGCAGGGATAGTGGGCTGGGTTCCAGTCAGGGCTCACTGTACCTCCCTTGATGTGACAACAGACTTCCAGTATCCATTGTTTCAGATGCTGCACATCTTGTATCTTCACAGCATAGACAATTGCCTTCAGATGACCCCAAAGATAAAAGTCTAAGGGGGTCAGATCGGGAGACCCTGGTGGCCTTTCAACTGGCCCACCACGAGCAATCCACTTTCCAGGAAACTGTTCATGTAGGAATGCTCTGACCTGACACCCATAATGAGGTGGTGCACCATCTTGCTGGAAAAACTCAGAGAACGTGCCCTCTTCAGTGCATAAAGAGGGCAACACATCATCATGTAGCAATTTCAGATATCCAGGGGAATTAAGGTTTCCATTGATGAAAAATGGCCCCACTGTCTTTGTACCCCATATACCAGACCATACCATCAATTTGTGTGTCCCAACAGTCTTGGAGGGATCTATCCACCATGGGTTAGTGTCAGACCAATAGCAGTGGCTTTGTTTGTTAACTTCACCATTCACAAAAAAGTTTGCCTCATCACTGAACATATTGTTCTGTGTAAACTGAGGGTCTAGTTCCAATTTTTGTTTTGCCCATTCTGCAAATTCAGTGCGCCGATCTGGGTCATCCTCGTTAAGATGCTGCAGCAGCTGGATTTTGTAAGGGTGCCATTTGTGAGTAACTACTATCCGCTGAAGGGATGTTCGACTAATGCCACTCTCCAGTGACATGCGGCGAGTGCTACGCTGTGGGCTCTTGCTGAATGAAGCTAGGACAGCCACTGATGTTTCTTCATTTGTGATGGTTTTCTTGCGACCACATTTTGGCAAATCCAACAGTGAACCTTTTTCACGAAATTTGGCAAGCAGTTTGCTAACTGTAGCATGGGAGATGGGTGGTCTTGGGTGTCTTGCATTAAAATCTGCTGCAATGACCCGGGTACTCTGTTCACCAGTCATCAATATAATTTCTATCCGCTCCTCACGTGTTAACCTCTACAACATGCCAATGGCTTTAAACACAAGGCTCCCAGCTGCCATGTTAGCCCATCGAGACGCAGCAATCTCATCACTGATTTCCCAATCGGAGCGAAGAACGGTGCGCGGCACCGTTCTCCATTCATTTAGACGTCGCGGCCATCTTTGCTGCTGCATCGAAAGGGTTAAACAGCGCGGGCGGCGCGCCGCCCCCCGCACTGTAACCGCCGGGTGTTAGAGCTGCAATTAGCGGCTAACACCCCGCGACTGTGTAACAGGGTCGCGCTGCGATCATGTTACACAACTCCTTAACACCACCATGATGTACCCATACGTCAAGATGGGTTAAGGGGTTAATAAAGCAAAAACAAATAATTATTTACCCAACCTGCTTAGTGACTTTTTTGTTGCTGAATTTTAGTGGCTAAATCTTCAAATGAAGGTTGGTATTTCGTACACTTCAAGCCCAAGCAAGTGCTACTAACTTCATCTGTCAGTCGGTTTCTTTTATTGGTTTTGATATTATTTAATGCTGAGAATAAGGTCTCACAAAAGTACGTAGAGTGAAAAATTGTGAATAAAGCCATTGCTAGATTTCTCAGGGTACTAAAAATGCCCCCAGTATTGTGTAAGGAGCAACAAATGCCTGAGACAAATCTGTGGCTGGGAGCAGTGTTTGCAGCTGCCTGGGTACAAGTCTGTTTGCTGCTCTGGCTTCACTAATGGAAAGAAGATGGCACTGTTCATGCCACACTTTCAGTAGGAGAGTTCCCCCACCTCCAGATGCTGATGCTGTCAGGTAGTGAAGCCAGGGGCAAGCGTGGCACGAGCGGTGCCATATTACCTCCTTTAGTGAAGCCAGAGCACCCAGCAGACAGTGTCAGTATCCGGAGGCGGGGCAAGCATGACACAAACGGCGCCATGATAAGTGACAACAAAAACAGCTGGCATGTCACCTCTGACACGTGGGTCTTAGGTTAGCCATCACTGGTATAGACTTATATGCCATGGTCGCTCCACTGGCATTTATATGCATTGCATCGGATAAAAAAAAACAATACTGCTTCTCCGGAAGGGCCAAAAAGCAGTACACAGTGCCCTTTTAGATTAATGGCTGTCCATCCAATTCAGGACAGGGCCTCCAGAGTGAGAAATCCTTCATAACTGCTTTCTACTCTGGATAAGAGATGAGGACCCTGAACAGAAGGTGTTTTGAAATATTTTTTTTCTAGACTACATAACCCTTTATTTGACTTAAGTAGGAATATGGAACATGTGCCTATCGTTAAATTTTCTGTATCTTTCTTTTGAAGGTCTCATAAGGATTATTTCTCAAATTTCAAAAATGGCCAACCTTAATGTTGTCCCAGAGAAAGGTCTGGCTGATGATCCTATGCAAATTAAAGTTACAGGATTACAACCTTTTCAAAAAGTTACTATCCGATTAACACTCAAAGATGACAAGGGTCAGCTATTCCAATCAAGAGCATTTTATGGAGCTGACAATGTAGGAGAAGTCAGTTTAGATAAAACGGCTGCATTAGGAGGAACATACCAAGGTAAACATCCCATGGGTCTAGTTTGGTCCTTGAAACCTTTAAAACCATTTGAAAGCCCTACGAAGAAAGATGTTGAAAATAGCCCTTTCGAGTACACTGTGGATCTGTTTGACACTTTGGCATTAGGATTATCTGCTGATCCACAGCCTACTCTAACAAAGTCATGTACAAGATGGCATATGGCTCCAGGAATACAAAGAAAACAGATCCAAGAAGGAAGGATTCGAGGCACTTTATTTTATCCTACAGGTAATTTAAACAAATAAAATATCAAAGTTGTGCATTATTAGTACTTATTTTAGAGTGCCATTGATTCCAGTACATTCAATGGGGGAAGTGGGGGAGGTTACATACATAACATAGGTCAAACAAGTACAATGGTGACGATAAATGCCTAACATCTGGTACAGAGGGAGAGCGGACCCTGCCCACGAGGGCTTACAATCTACAAGGAAGGGGGAAAGAGACAGAAGGTGAGGGGCAGACATGTTTGTGAGGGTTGTAGTGGCGGCAGGGTTATTGTAGGTTTTAGGCTATCCTGAAGAGATGGGTTTTCAGGTTGCTTCTCAGGCTTGTGAAAGTGGAGGAGGGTCTGATATGTTGGGGCAATAAGTTCCAGAGTATGGGGGAAGCACAGGAGAAGATTTGGAGCCGGTTGTGTGAGGAGCTGACATGGGGAGAGCAGAGAAGAAGGTCGTGTGAGGAGCAGAGATTGCCTGAGGGGAGGTATCTGGAGATTAAGGCAGAGATGTATGGAGGGGAGAAGTTATGAAGAGCCTTTTACATCATGGTTAGTAACGTGAACTGGACTGGTGGGTAACCAGCGTAGGGATTGGCAGAGGGGAGAGGCAAAGGAGTAGCAAGGAGAGAGGTGGATAAGATGGGCAACAGAGTTGAAGATGGTTTGAAGGGGAGCAAAAGTGCTAGACTGGAAGCCACAGAGAAGAATGTTTCAGTAGACTAGGCAGGAGATGGCAAGGGCATGGGCATCTTAACATAATGTATACACATATGTGCCTGTGTATGTAGGTATGTAGGCACATGTGTGTTTGAATATACACACGTATACAAAATGTTGGTGCCCTTCTGCTAAAGAAAGTTAAACCCACAATGATCACTGAAATAAATTGAAACTGACAAATGTGATAATACCTTTAATTTACTAAGAATCAACTAATGAAAATCAAACATTGCTTTTGAATTATGGTTTAACCTAAAAAAATGTTAAAAACAAACTAATGAAGTTGGCCTGGACAAAAATGATGGTAGCCATAACTTAATATTTTGTTGCACAACCTTTTAATGCAATCAAATTTAATGCGATTTCTGTATCTTTCAATGAGACCTCTGCACCTGTCCACAGGTATTTTCTACCTACTTCTCTTGAGCAAACTGCTCCAGCTGTCTTGGATGTGAAGATGCCTTCTCCAGACTGCATGTTTAACCCCTTACCGCCGGAGCCAGTTTTGGCCGCACTGACAGAGCCCCAATTTTGAAATCTGTCATGTGTCACCTTTTTGTGAGAATAACTTTTTGACACTTTAACCTATCCATGTTAGGGGGGAAAATTTTTTTTTTTTGGGGGGGGGGGGTTTTTTTTGGGGGGGGGGGGGGAAAAAAAAAGGGGGATAAAGGTTTTTGGGGGGCCCCCAAATTTTTAAAAGGGAAGTTTTTAAGGGGGGGTTTGGGGTTTTTTTTGGGGGTTTTTTTTTTTGGGGGGGGGGGGGGGAAAAGGGGGGGGGGGGGGGGAAAAGGGGGGGGGTTTTTTTTTTTTTTTTTTTAAAAAAATTTTTTTCGGCCAAAAAAAAATTTTTTCCCCCCCGGGGGAAAAAAAAAAAGGGGAAAAAAAAATTTTTTTTTTTTTGGGGGAAAAGGCCCGGGGAAAAACCCCCCCAAAAAAATTTTGGGGCCCCCCCAAAAAAAAACCCCCCAAATTTTAAACGAAAAAAAAAAAAAAATTTGGGGGGGAATTTCCCCCCTTAAAAAAAAATTTTTTTTTCCCCCTTAAAAAGGGAAAAAACCTTTAAAGGGTTTTTAAAAAGGGGGGAAAAAATTTTTTGATAAAAAAATTTTTTTTTTTCCCCCCTTTTTTGGCCCCAACCGGCCCGGAAAAATTTTTTGGGGGAAATTCCCCCGGGGGGGAAACCCCCTTTTTTTAAAAAACCCCAAAATTTTTCCAAAAAAAACCCCCTAGAAGCCCAACTTCAGAATACTCCAGTGCTTTGCTCTTAGCCATTCTTGAACATTTTCAGCGCTGTGTTTTGGGTCATTATCCTGGGTTTGGGGGACACAAGACCTAGACTGGACAAACCCTTTTAGGGGCACTGGACAACCCCTTTAAAACTCCAGAATGCTTTTAAAAGGGCTTGTCGTTACTGTTTAACAGATTTAAGGGGCACCCCAAAAACAGCAAAAAGCCCCCAAAAAAATAACCAAGCCTCCTCCATATGTCACAGCAGGTGCATTCTTTTTTTCTTTTTTTGCTTCTTTTTTTGCATCTGTGAACATAGAGCTGGTGTGACTTGCCAAAAAGCTCTAGTTTTGACTCATCTGTCCAAAGGACACTCTCCAGGGAAACTTCATGGGATGTTTATTAGGCGTTTTTTGGGAAATTCCCGCCTACTTTTTTTTATTTGCTTTTTAAAAGTGGTTTTCCCTTTTCAGTCGTCTTCCATTTTTTCCAAAGGTAAAACCCCCACTTTGGCCCCCCTTTAAGTTACTTTTTTCCCTTTTTTAAAGGTCACCTCTTTTTTTTCTCTTTTTTTGGAGGGTTGGGTTTTAAAAAGGCCTTTTTTGGTTTACCATCTGTGTTTTATTTTTCTCTTTTTAAATTGTTTAAAATAAGGTTTTTTTTCCCCTTTTTTCCCGTTTTTGGCCACTTTTTAAAAAGAGGTTTACTACCAGGTCCCCTTTTTTAAAAAAAACCCTTTTTTAACCTTTTCGGAAAAAATTATTTTTTTGGGGGGAAAAATTTAAAAGGGTTTTAAAATTTTTGGGAAAACCAAACAAAGGGAAAAAACCTTGTTTTTTTTTGGGAAGAAAAGGGTTTCTTTAATGGTTTTTGCCTTTTTAAAGGTTTATATATAAATTTTTTTTCTAATCTCCCGAGAACCCAAATCTTTAGCTTCCTTTGGTCCATGTTCAGTGTTGGGGCACACCATAATTCAAAAAGCACAGTGACTACTTTTCACTTTTTTAAAAAGGTAGAAAGGGCCGGGGTACAAGGGTTTAAAAACACCTGTGAGCTTAAATTTTAGGGCACAAACTTAAATTTTAACAAGTTTATTTTTGTTAAATTTTTTCCAATCTTTTCTAGGCGTACGAACATTTCTGCCGAGGCCAATTTCATTACCTTTTTTTAATCTTACTTTCGGTTGAACCACACTTCAGAATCAATGTCTAATTTTAATTAGCTGATTTTCAGTAAATTTATTATTACTTTTGACAGTTTCTAGTTATTTTAGTGACCATTGTGGGTTTCTCTAACGAAAGGATGCCAACCCAGGAATTTTGTCTACACTTCAACTGTGAGAGACAGAATCTAAAAAAAAAAAAATCAGAAAATCACATTGTGTGATTCTTAAATAATTAATTTGCATTTTATTGCATGAAATAAGTATTTGATACAATAGAAAAACAGAACTTACTATTTGGTACAGAAACCTTTATTTGAAATTACAGAGGTCAGACACTTTCCTGTAGTTCTTGGCCAAGTTTGCACACACTGCAGCAGGGCTTTTGGCCCACTCCTCCATACAGATCTTCTCAAGATCTTACAGGTTTTGGGGCTGTTGCTGGGCTGCATTGAGTTTCAGCTCCCTCTAAAGTCTGGAGACTGACTATGCCAATACAGGACCTTGAAATGCTTCTTATGAAGCCACTCTTTAGTTTCCCTTGCTGTGTGTTTTGGGTCATTGTCCTGCTGAAAAACCCAGCCAAAACCCATCTTCAATGCTCTTTCTGAGGGAAGCAGGTTGTTGACCTCTTGCACCACATCGCCCCATCCATCTTCCCCTCAACACGCGTCAGTCCCGATGTCACCACAGCACACAATCACCCCCAAAGTATGACGTTTTCACCCCCATGCTTCACAGTTGGATGGCATTTTTGGGGTTGTACTCCTTCTTCCTCAAAACACATTGAGTGGAGTTGATGCCAAAAAGTTATATTTTGGTCTCATCTGACCATATGACCTTCTCCCATGCCTCCTCTTCATCATCAAGATGGTCATTAGCGAACTTCAAATGGGCCTGGACATGTGCTGGCATGAGCAGGGGGACCTTGCGTGCCCTGCAGTATTTTAATCCATGACAGTGTAGTGTGTTATTAATGGTAATTTTTGAGACTGTGGCACCAGCTCTATTCAGGTCATTAACCAGGTCCACCCATTTAATTCTGGGCTTATTTCTGACCTTTCTCAGAATCATCCTTACCCCACAAGGTGAGATCTTGCATGGAGCCCCAAACTGAGGAAGATTGACTGTCATCTTGTGTTTCTTCCATTTTCTCATAATTGTGCCAATGGTTGTTGCCTTCTCACCAAGCTGCTTGCCTATTGTCTGGTAGTCCATACCAGCCTTGTGTAGGTCTACAATTCTGTCCCTGTTGTCCTTAGACAGCTCTTTGGTCTTGGCCATGGTGGAGAGGTTGGAAGTGTCATTGATTGAGTGTGTTGACACATGTCTTTTATACAGGAAATGAGTTCAAACAGGTGCAATTAATAAAGGTAATGAGTGCAGAGGAGGAGGGCTTCTTAAAGAAAAACTAACAGATCTGTGAGAGCCAGAATACTTGCTGGTTGGTAGGTATTCAAATACATATTTTATGCAATAAAATGCTAATTTAATTTTTTAACAATCATACAATGTGATTTTCTCAATATCTGGATAGATTCTGTCTATATATAGATTCTGTCTATATACAGTATATACACCACCGTTCAAAAGTTTGGGGTTACCCAGATAATTTTGTGTTTTCTCTGAAAACTCACACTTTTATTTATCAAACGAGTTGCAAAATTAATAGAAATATAGTCCAGACATCGACAAGGTTAGAAATAATGATTTTTATTTGAAATAATAATTTTCTACTTCAAACTTTGCTTCGTCACAGATTGCTCCCTTTGCAGCAATTCCAGCATTGCGACCTTGCATTTCTACCTGTTAATTTGCGAGGTAATCTGGAGAAATTTCACCCCATGCTTCCGAAGCCCCTCCCAAAAATTTGTTGGCTTGATGGGCACTTTTTGCATACCATACAGTCAAGCTGCTCCCACAACAACTCAATGGGGTTGAGATCTAGTGACTGCGCTGGCCACTCCATTACAGATAGAATACCAGCTGCCTGATTCTTCTCTAAATAGTTCTTGGTTAATTTGGGGATGTGCTTTGGGTCATTGTCCTGTTGCAGGATAAAATTGGCTCCAATCAAGCGCTGTCCACAATGTATGGCATGGTGTTGCAAAATATTATTCAAAATCCCTTTTACCCTGTACAAATCTCCCCCTTTACCAGCACCAAAGCGAACCCAGACCATTACATTACCTCCACCATGCTTGACAGATGTCGTCAGGCACTTTTCCAGCATCTTTTCAGTTCATGTTCTCTGTGTGATCCAAACACAAACTTCGGTTCGTCTGTCCATGACACTTTTTTCCAATCTTCCAATATCTGTGTTCTTTAGCCCATATTAACCTTTTCCTTTTATTAGCCAGTCTCAGATATGGCTTTTTCTTTGCCACTCTGCCCTGAAGGCCAGCATCCCGGAGTCGCCTCTTCACTGTATCTAACACAAATATCAGTGGCACACTAAAGACTAAGTAAAACCTCAAGGTATATAGGAATATTGGAAATGCATTACTGCTAAGGAAAATATGAAAAACCTGGGACTCTTAGTTTACAGAAATTTGACCCAAGATTGTATTAAGCTCACCTCCCAAAAAAGTCAAGGGGTCCCCG
This sequence comes from Phyllomedusa bahiana, assembly GCA_025379985.1. Taxonomy (NCBI): domain Eukaryota; kingdom Metazoa; phylum Chordata; class Amphibia; order Anura; family Hylidae; genus Phyllomedusa; species Phyllomedusa bahiana. Next base: position 46,286 of record JAODAL010013279.1, on the reverse strand, counting down.
GAGGTGAGTCCCCCCACACTGAACATGTTACCCACTAGGCGCAAACCAGACTGCAAATTTAGGGAATGGAGAACTGCAATTGGGTTATCCTGCACTGGTTTAAAAAAGGGAGCTGGTGCAACAAGCCCAAAGAGATTGCCCTTTTCAAAAAGTACAAAACGTAATAAGGCTGGCCATCTAAAATAACTTTGAAAAACGCAAACATAGGTGCAACGGAAAAGGCAATAGCAACACTAACACAAAAATTTAGTGGCACACTAAAGATAAGTAAAAAACCCCAAGGTAATAGGAATATTGGAAAAAGCATTACCTAAGGAAAAATGAAAAACTGGGGCTTTAGTTTTCAGTATTTTTATCAAAGATTGTATTTAGCTCACCTCCCAAAACATCAAGGGATCCCAGAGCAGGGTGGATGTCCCCACACTGAACATTTACCTCACTAGGGGGTCAAACCAGACTGCAACTTCAGGGGAAAGGTAGGAACTAGCTATTGGATTATCCTGCACTGGTTTAAAAGAGGCAGCTGAGTGCAGCAAGCCAATGAGATTGCCATTTCTCAAATAGACTACAAAACGTAATAAGGCTGTGCACATCTAAAATATACTTTGAAAAACGCAAGCATAGGTGCACTCTTCACTGTAGACGTTGACACTGGCGTTTTGCGGGTACTATTTAATGGAGCTGCCAGTTGAGGACCTGTGAGGCGTGGATTTCTAAAACTAGCGACTCTAATGTACTTGTCTTGTTGCTCAGTTGTGCAGCGAGGCCTCCCACTTCTCTTTCTACTCTGGTTAGAGCCTGTTTGTGCTCTCCTCTGAAGGGAGTAGTACACACCGTTGTAGGAATCTTCAGTTTTTTTGGCAATTTCTTGCATGGAATAGCCTTCATCTCACAGCACAAGAATAAACTGTCGAGTTTCACATGAAAGTTCTCTTTTTCTGGCCATTTTGCGAGTTTAATCGAACCATCAAATGTAATGCTCCAGATTCTCAACTAGCTCAAAGGAAGGTCAGTTTTATAGCTTCGCTAATCAACAAAACTGTTTTCAGCTGTGCTAACATACTTGCACAAGGGTTTTCAAGGATGTTCAAAATATCCAATATCTTTCTTACACAGTTAGAAAACACAATGTACCATTAGAACACTGGAGTGATGTTTGTTGGAAATGGGCCTCTATACACCTATGTAGATATTGCATTAACACCCAGACGTTTGCAGCTAGAATAGTCATTTACCACATGAACAATGCATAGAGTGTATTTCTGATTCATTAAGTGTTAGCTTCATTGAAAAAAACTGTGCTTTTCTTTCAAAAATAAGGAAATATCTAAGTGACCCCAAACATTTGAACAGTAGCATATATATATATATATATATATATATATATATATATATATATATATATATATATATATATAATATATATATAAAATATCTCAAATGAGACAGATCTATATAAGAAGAAAGTCAATACAATTTTAATATGATCAGTGAAAAAGTGCATTCAGCTCAATAGCATACATCATATGAAGTAACTATTATAATAAATAATGTAATTGTGCAAAATCATTAATGAAAATGTAATAAGAGGGCCGGGATTCATCCCCCTGCCAACAATCCATCAAAAGGTAAAAAAGTTTGGCATCGCCCTGTGTGGACATAGAATGGTCACATAGCCCACTTGTCACCAGGGGCTAAAAAAAAGGAGTCCCTAGCAACCAGTGTTATAATGGCACTCAAATAAATGTTGTACACGAGCTGTGGAACGAAACATGTTACTGCAGCTACAGACAGGATAAGGAAACAGGCAGCACATAAAAAAATTATTTGCCATTGGCCAAACCTAATGAGTCAAAGGCAGTACTGACTTTGCAGTGAAATGACATGCACTGGACTTGGCTTTAATGCGCACTAAAATATATAAACATGCAACCAGCCAGTGGGGGGAAGGGTTTCCATAATTTTTCTAAGACATTAATGGGGTTTTCTGGCTTTATATTATCAAAGCTTAATCAGTGTAAAATCAACATGAACATTTCTGAAATAATTTGTGTACCCATATTCTAGTTCATTTTAAAGTCTCTGCTTGTTGTCAGTGAATGTAAACATTATCTTTTTTCTTTCATAGGCTTAAAAGTTTTTAGACTTTGCAAAGGCGTTTGGCACTGTCTCTCATAAGCGTTTTTGGGTAATTTAGAATCCATTGGGTTAGAAATAACAGTGTGTCATTGGATTAAAAACTGTCTATCAGATCGTACTCAGAGAGTGGTGGTAAATGACTCCTACTCTGAGTGGTCCCCTGTTATGAGTGGTGTGCCGTAAGGCTCAGTATTGGGTCCTCTTTTATTCAATGTATTTATTAATAATATAGTGGAGGGGATTAATAGCACTGTTTCTATTTCTGCAGATGACACCAAGCTATGTAGTGTAGTGCAATGTATGGAAGATGCTCAAATTGCAAGCAGACCTGGACACACTGAGTGTTTGGGCATCCACTTGGCAAATGAGGTTCAATGTGGATAAATGTAAGGTTCTGCATCTGAGTATGAATAATCTGCAGGCATCATATGTCCTAGGGGGAGAAAAACTGGGAATATCTCTTGTTGAGAAAGATCTGGGTGTTCTTGTAGATCATAGACTACAGAAGAGCATGCAGTGTTAATCAGCTGCATCAAAGGCAAGCAAGATATTGGCGTGTATTAAGAGAGGCATGGACTCGTGGGACAAGGAAGTAATTCTACCACTGTATAAAGCATTGGTGCGACCTCACTTGGAATATGCTGTTCAGTTGGAGCTAGAGAGAGTGCAAAGACGAGCAATCAAAGTTATAAGGGGAATGGAGCATCTTAGTTATGAGGAGAGGTTAGTAGAATTGAACTCATTTAGTCTTGAGAAAAGACGGCTTTGGGGGGACATGATTATATTATTATATATATATATATATATTATATATATATATATATGATATAATATTATATATATTTATAATATAATATATATATATATATATAAGAATATTAATATATATATAATATATATATATAAATGATCCCTACAAAAAATATGGGGAAAAATTATTTCATGTAAAGCCCCCTCAAAAGACAAGGGGACATTCACTTCGGCTGGAGAAAAAAAAGGATTCAATCTCCAGAGTAGAAAAGTGTTCTTCACTGTAAGAACTGTGAATCAGTGGAATAGCTGCCTGAGGAGCTGGTCACAGCAAGAACAGTAGAGAGTTTCAAGAAAGGCTTAGATAACTACCTGAAACTAAAGAATATTAATACGTACGTACTGGGGTCAGAGATGGGGTCTTTCCTGAAGCAGATTGGTTATTGCCTTGTGGGTTTCAGGGCATTCACCACTGGGGAGGCTGGGCTTGAAGTCCTTGTCTCCCTCCCTTCACCCACATCCTTCCCCACCCTTGGTTGAACTTGATGGACACGTGTCTTTTTTCAACTGTACTAACTATGTAACGATGTAAAGCCTGTAATGATCATGTCCTGCTCACAAATAGCAGGCTTTGGTCTGTTACACATACCGCCAAACTTTTCAGGTCCAGAAGGCCATTCCTGGATTTTGGCCACTGTCAAAAAAATGAAGATACCAAGATTTGTGTCTAAAAAGAAATATCCCAAAAAGAACTTAACAAGAAAAAAGATATCTCACCAAAACATAACTTTTAATTTAGGTCATTAAAATATAATAATAATAACAAGGAATTAATCTCACCAACCAGACATGGACATTCATAGATCCTGTAGTCTTCTTTTATGATACATATCCAATAGCCAGAAATTCGTATGCACCCTTTCTGAAAAGAAAGGGTTATTGAATATCCAGGCTGACCTTTCCCTGTTATAAAGGAATCCCTATCTCAACCTTTAGCGGGATATTCGTCCTGAAAAGAACAGTCCCGCAAACCTTTACCTATGACTGTACCACTGTCCTGGGAAGCTTGTCCTATATCCTAAAGTGTCCAGTGATGTCGCTAACACAGTCCATTTATATATCTTTAACTGGTTCCCCTTGAACCTTGAGATAAGCTCCAATTTCTGTGGTAGAACCTAGAGCTGACAGCCCCACCCCCTTTTTTTTTTTTACCATTCACTCTGTCACCCCTTGCTCTTGGTAGCTCATTACAGGCAGCCATTATTTGGTGATGAAATTGCACATGCCTGAGATGTACAGAGGATGGCACAATCCTGAGGAGGCTGGCAGAATCAGCTGCTCCATTTATTGTGAGAAAGGAGCACTATTTTTGCGTAGGGGTAAGAATCATGACATCGTGAGGATCACCTTACTGTTGGGGGACACTATTAATGGGTGCTCCATACTAAGTGTATGGGCATAAAAGGGCTTTATGTTCTAAATAAAGTAGTGCAGAATTTCTTTCTAGATGAAATTAATAAATTTTAGAGCATTGTTTGACACTTCTTCTGCAGGAGTAGGGCAATGTTAAAAAAAGGCAGTAGGGGGATTATGTGTAGAGCGTGGTGGAGTGGCTGGAAAAATAAAATTCAGAGACATTAGGTCCTCAAACTCTGCAGATATGACCTGAAGAAGTCATCCTGATGGTCTGGGGTCTGATGGAGAGAAAAGGGTACTTGATTGCACAGTATGTACAGTGTGATAGTACTCTGCAGATCACAAGTGTTCAGTTAGTATGGTAATATTATTGATGTCGGACATAAGTTCCATTGACCAACCAGAAGAGGAAATGATTCTGATGGCCCACCCTCTATTCCTATTGGATATGTGCATGTCAACTTTAAAATAACAATTGTATATGCAGAGTTTAACAGGATATCAAATGATTGGTTTTAAAGTCTGCTCAAAAGTAGGCTTCTTCTGCTAGACCTTTGGGGCTTTAATACGTTCGGGCTGTATCATTGTATTAGAACTTTGGCCCACTGGAGGCTACTTTGGTGGGCCAGTCTGACCCCAGGTATGCTGTTAGTAGTTTGCATCTAGGACAGGTTCTTTTCTCTGAATGCAGACACTGATTTCAATTTAATGACAAAACCTGAGATACATTATTTATATGGTGCTGATTAGTGTTGAGCGATTATTATCGACAAAGTTGGAAATCCGTCACAGTTTTTAATGTTGATCGAACTTTTTAGATCATGGCGATAATTATAAGGTTAAAATCTGTGCATCAGCAATTAATATCGCGCCATTTTTCGCGCTTTCCTTCATTTGGCGGCCAGCAAATCAGCCTTACAGAATAGAGCAGGGTTGTGATGTGTTGTGAGACGTTATGACTGGGATTTGTATGGTTGCGATTTGGCCCTGGAAAAATCACATGACCGCCTCTTTAAACTAGAACACCTTTCCTGTTTCATGATCAGTGTCCTCTCAGCCGTCTCATAGCAGTAGGAACGTGCGCTCAGCCTGTGTCCAAATCAGCTCAGCGAAATAATCGTATTTCTTCACAGAGAAAGCTCAACTGTTAGCTGTGATCCTTACAACTATGAGTAGATCAGAGATTGGAAGATGTTTATGAATTTATGAGTTAAGAATTTTAACGTAGCATCTACGCTGTAAAGTCACGGGGGAGCGGTAGGGGAGGGGCACCCGCTGGCCGAACTACAGAAAAAAAAACAACTCTATAAAGAATACTGGTATAGTTCATCCAAGACGTAGTGATAGACATTCACTGCAATACTTTATTAATAACACATTTTCTATTGAAATATTTCTGGATATGGCAGCCTGAACTTATATTAGGATACACATCTTTTCTAGTAACTCAGTCTCTTTGTTAGTGCAAAAACTCCACTTTTATTATCAGTATACATATCAGATAGGTGTTCTTTTTCAATTTTGCCATTCCAGCTTTGTTGATATAGCCCACCTGCATTTTAAATTAGAATCCAGCAATTTTGGTTGACAGCACAGGTTTGATAGGAACCCAAAATACTTAAATTCCGAATACATTTCAGAAACGTGTTTTTTATCACTTTGTGCACTACAGTTTTGTTCATATGATGCACCTTGCACTTAAATGTGATACAGCAATTTTGAATTCACCACAGAGGAATTGAAAGTTGGCCAAAAATAACCTTTTAAATATCCGAATACATTTCAGATACGTTGTTTTTTTCACTTTGGCCGCACTACAGGTGCTTTGTTTTCATTGAGGCACCTTGCACTTAAATGTGAACAGCCAAATTTTGTAGTCACCACAGGAGAATTGAAAGGTGCCAAAAATATCTTTATTATCCAATACATTTCAGATTACGTGTTTTTGTTCACTTTGGGCAGGCCATCTTTGTTTGATAGAGATCTACTTTCAGTTAAATGAGAATGACAGCAATTTTGTAGTCACCACAGGTGAATTGAAAGGTGGCCAAAAATACCTTTTATATCCCATATACATTTCAGATACGTTGTTTTTTTCACTTTGGCGCAGACCAGCTTTGTTCATTGAGGCACCTTTCACTAAATGAGAATAACAGCAATTTTGAAAGTCACCACAGTTATTGAAAGGTTCCCCTAAAAAAACCTTATTTAATCCGAATACATTTCATTTACGTGTATTTTTTTTCACTCTTTGGCGCAGGCCAGCTTTGTTGATAGATCATACTTTGCAGTTTAAGATTTTGTATACAGCAATTTTTGTAGTCACCACAGTGAATTGATATGGGGTGCCAAAAATAACCTTTTTATTATCCGAATACATACAGATACGTGTTTTGAATTGTTTGTTTTTTTTTTGTGTTTTTTCACTTGGCGCACTACAGCTTTGTCATTGAGGCACCTTGCACTAAAGTGAAAACAGCAATTTTGTATTCACCACAGGTGATTGAAAGTGCCCAAAATACCTTTATTATCCGCAGTACATTTCAGATACGTGGTTTTTTCACTTGGCGCAGGCCAGCGCTTTGTGATAGAGCTAGCTTTGCAGTTAAATTTGAAGTGCCAGCACTTTTTGTTTATTGATTTGAGGGATTTGAGAATAGCTGTGATATTGCCGTCATTAATAATAGACTTCCAAATCTCCATACCTTCTCAAATTTTTATAATTCTTAACATGGGAGAGCGAAATTCATGTGGTAAGCGGAGCAAAGCAAGGGGAGGGTAGGACAGGAGGTAGAGGTACGGAGAAAGTGCTCCTTCCCAGTGCTGGTGGACAACACCTCATGCCAGCGGATCGTCAGTTACAGGACCGTCAGGCCTGTCATCGCAGGTCAGGGCCCCTGTGAAATGTCAGACAAACGAACAGCGTCGCCAATCTGTCCTTCCAAGTGGTTAATGCAACCTGCATCCAGCAGTCTTACCTCTCGTCCTCGCCAGTCACAGTCTGAGGCCAAAATGACGTCATCAGCATCAGTCCAACATGAAGCAGCCCAAATGTCAACTCGTGTACCCACCACTGTGGATAATCATGTATCTGAAGACCACTTTGATGACAAAATGCCGGTTGGGGTCAGAAGGCATGTTAAAAGATCAAGATGCCAAAGAGGATGATTTCTCTCGTGCTCTTACGCCAGTTTTCTGATGCCAATCAGAAGGAGGAGAAGAAACCTGGTCAAATTCGGCAATTATCCCGGGGCTTGGGGGGGGTGGGGGGTGGGAAGTGATGTTGGTGGTGTTATCAACACGCCTTGCAGTCCCTCCTTCGCATGTAAGCCCGCAGCTCCTGGATGCAGAATGTCAGGAAGACGAAGTCACCTGTGTTAATGATGAAGATTACGACATTGCGGATCCAACGAGGTCTTTCACAGTGAATTTGCTGTGCGAGCGCGCTCCTCACTGTATCGAGGGAGTGAAGACGAAGGTGTAGTGTCCAGTATGGTTTCCGCCACAAAAAAGGGAGAGGGCGGACGCAGAAGTCCTCGGATATGATTCCGCCAGCCACTGTCACGCAAACCCCGCTCCACTGCGTTATCGCCGTCCAAAAAGTTACAGGACCCATCTCAAGCCTGGCCTTCTTGAGCAAGCCTCATATTCACCCAGCGAAGTCATATGCCGCCTTTGGCCGTAAACGCATAAGTAGATGGCAAGAATCTTAGGTGGTTAACCACCACCACATGTCTAGTCACGTGCAGTGAATGCATGAGTGAAATGTAGCAACACTTGGCCAAAAAAGGCCAGACCGACGCCGGCCTCCAAACCACTGTCACTACTCTCGTCTCCGGCCTCCTCCTCCTCCGCCAACCACCAGCGTTCCGACAGTGCCATGTCCTCTCAGAGACATGATACAGGGATCAGCTCCGCTTCAGCCTCCACCGTCGCACCGAGTACCACCGAGCACACCAGAGACCCCATTCCTACCCCTTCTCCTTCCGCCAGTTACACGATCCGCACGCCGTACAGCGGCCCAGTCTAGCAGCCAGCCTTCTGTCCTTTCCAGTTTCGAGCAGAAGAAACATTTAACCCAAACCATCCCAAAGTCAAAAGCCCTGAATGTCGGCATGCCAGGCTTTTTGGGCCTTAGAAAATGTTTGCCTTTCCGTCTGGTGGACACAGGTGGGTTCCGCCACGTCATGGCCCTTGCCTGCCCCCAATACCAGATGCCGAGCAGGCATTTCTTTGCCAGAAAAGCCGTTCCTGCCCTGGCCAGCCACGTGCCGGAAAAGTCCATCTGACCACCAACACATGGACTAGTAAGCATGGCCAGCCCTATAATCTCTGTGACAGCGCACAGGGTGAGCTGGTAACTTCTCTGGGTGACGTGGCTCTCAGGCTCGTCGCACGCTCTTTCAAAACCGCAGGGATTGGGTGCAGGGTTCTTTCCCCCAATTCCCTAGTGGCATCACGTGCCCAGAGAAACCGGGGCCGTGTTGAAATTGATCTGTCCCTTGGAGACCGTCCACACACAGGTCAGGAGCTGGTGGGCGGCTCCACGCAATGGAGACCGAGAGCGCTGGCTGGGTGCCAAGAACCTTGTGCCAGGCAAGGTGATGTGCATAACGGGCGAAATCTGCTGGCCGCCTTAAGATTCGGTAGGCGGAGCAATACCTTGCCATGGCACATGTCATTAACCCATTTTTTATTTTTCGTCCAAAAATTACCTAAAGAGCTACCGGGTCTAGGACTGGCCTGCTGATGTAAGGCTCGAAGTACCTAAGTTCGCACTCCCGCGTTCGCGACTACCCTGCTTCGTCCCGCCTGGCTGCGTTGCAGCGTCAGCTCGCTCCCCTTCAACCATCTCATCGTTGACCGGTGGCAACACGCTGGAATTCCACCCTCCACATGCTCCAGTCGATTGTGGCAGCAGCGCAATGCCATTACGCAAGGTACGAAGTGACACATGGCCTGACAAGCAGCGTGCCGGACCACAGGTGTTTGAGCCAACGAGATTGAGGCAGTGAAAAGAGCTCTGCACCATCCTTGCCAGTTTTGAAGAAGCCACCAAAATGGTCGGAGGAGGAGGAGGAGGAGATGATGATGATGATGATGATCATGGTGCACGACTATCTGCGTCTCAACACCGATGTTTTTGTATGAGTTCCGGACCCAATAGACCTTCTGGGAACCAAAATGACGAATGCCCTAGCTCAGCTCGCCACTCCATAGAGGTGTTGTCCTGCCCATCAGCCAGCGTCAATATCTGAGCGACCATCAGCACAGCTGTGAGGAGTCATTACAGACAAACGCATCCTGCTTTCCACAGATAATGTTGAATCGTATTGACTCAATCGAAGATGAATCAGGTCATGGATCTCTGATGAAGTTGTTGGGTGCCCCGAATTGCCGAGCTTCACCATTAGTTTCCGTCCTACTCACATTCCTCTTCAACAGAAAATGGTCTTTCTTGAAAAAACTTTTGTTTAAAATGATCATTTTCTTACTGCAATTTTTATCTTTCCCCAACAGTTCATTTTGTGCTGTTTTGCTGTGAGGAGACTGTAAAAGACAGCAAGTTTTCATGACAACACCGTATTCCATTTACTCACTTTATCTTTCGAAGTTTTTCCCGCATTGTCAATGGTTTTGAGGTCATGTTGCCTGTGATATACAGCTATAATTAATGGTCCTTTGGAACAGAAATGTGGCTCTAAGTGGGCATTTCTCCCTCACTAATTTTTTTAATAGTGGCTGAGAAGTCCATATTTAAGATTTTTTTGGGTCATGTTGCCTGTGAGATACAGACATAATCATGGTCCTTATGGAACTGAAATGTGGCTCAAGGGCATTTCTTCCCTCACAATTTTTAACAGTGGCTGAGAAGTCATTTAATAAATTTTTTTGGGTCATGCTGCTTTGAAATGCAGCAATACTACAGGTCCTATTTCTAAAAATGTTGTTTCTAGACAGACATTTGTCTTCACAATTGTCCAAAGTGGCTCAAAGGTCATGCTTTGTAAATTTTTGGGGGCAATTTAGCTGTGACATGCAGCTATACAACAGTCCTATTCTAAAAAATTTTGTTTCTAACAGACATTGTTCCTTCATCAATGTCCAAAGTGGTTCAAGGGTCATGCTTTGGAATTTTTGGGGGCATTTTGCTGTGACATGCATGCTAGACTACAGGTCCAATTGTAAAAATAAGTTGTTTTTCTAACAGACATTGTTCTTCACAATTGGTCAAGAGTGGCTCAAGGTGATTGGTGCTGGTCAGAAACAGGAAATAGGATAGGAAACTGTTAATGACACATATTTGCAAAATTGACATGATTATTGCAAGATCTTTAACATAGTCTACTCAATCCTGTATTGAGACAACCCATTTAATACAATTAAAAAAAGAGGAAACAAAGACATGTGGGGTAAAAAAAAAAAATTTATTTTTTTTTCCCCCACCTAATTTAAAAATTTGGTTTTGTCTAGAATTAAATTACTAAAAAACTTGCATGTACAAAATAGCTGTAATAAAATTCCTCCTGAATTGTACAAGGGAGGTACATGAAAACCTTGACGCAGATTAGGTAATTCAGCGGACATGGAGTATGAGCCACGACAGAGAACAAAGTATAGACAGAGACAATTTCCTCCAGCACGTTTGAGTAAAATGAGAAAAAAAGAATGCCCAAGAAAAAGGGTCACCTGGTTGAACAGGAGCGTTAACCACCATTATTTTCCAAGTGAAGCTCCAATTGTTCCGCACACATACGGATGTGCAAGGCGCCAACCCAGGACAGGGACATGTAAATGTCCAGTGAAACTAAATGGTGGTTGAAAGACTGCTTTTTCCGGCACTTTTTTTAATCTGGGGTCATGCAGGTTTGCGGGCTCATGCTGTGGCCCAGGACAGGTATAGTTCAATGTCCGTTTGAAACTAAAATGGTGGTTACAAAGACCTCCTTTTTCCGGCACTTGTTAAATCTGGGGGTCTGCGTTTGGGCTCAAGCTTGGTCCCCAGGACAGTATAGTCATGTCCGTGAAACTAAAATGGTGGGTTGAAAGACTCTCCTTTTTCCGGCACTTTTAATCTGGGAGTCACTAAAAAAAAAACATAAATGTCTTCAAAAAAAAAAAATTGAAAAAAAAAAAAAATGATAATGGGCATAAAAAAAACAAACAAAAATCAACAAAAAATAAATTGGAAAAAAATGTACAAAAGAGAATTGGAAACAAGAAAAATGGCAGGTATGGGGCTCATGCATGGCTCAGGACAGGGATAGTCAGTGTCCAGAGAAACTAAATGGTGGTTGAAAGACTTCTTTTTCCAGCAAATTTTTAATTGGGGTCATGCAGTTTTGGTGGCTCATGTTTGTGGCCCATGACAGGTTATAGTCAATGTCCAGTGAAACTAAAATGGTGGATGAAATACACCTTTTTCCAGCAAACTTTTAATCCTGGGGTCATGCAGGTTTGGTGCCATTGCTGAGTGGCTCATGACAGGGATAAGCTAATTTCCAGTGAAACTTAAATTGTGTTGAAAGTACTTCTTTTTCCAGGCAACTTATAAATTCTGGGTCCATGCAAGTTTGGTGGGCTCATGTTTGTGCCCAGGACGGTATAGTCAATGTCCCAGTGAAACTACATGTGGTTGAAGACTCCTTTTATTCGCGGCACTTTTTATCTGGGTCATGCAGGTTTGGCTCATGCTGTGGCCCAGACAGGGATAGTCTATGTCCCGTGAAACTTAAATGGTGGTTGAAAGACTTCTTTTTCCGCACTTTTTAATCTGGGGTAATGCAGGTTAGTGGGCTCATGAGTGGCCCATGACAAGGTCTAGTCCAATGTCCAGTGGAAACTAAAATGGTGGTTAAAGTACACTTTTTCCCGGCACTTTTTAAATCTGGGGTCATGCAGGTTTGGGCTCATGCTGTGGCTCAGGACAGGGATAGGTCCCCTATGTCCAGTGAAGACTTGAATGGTGTTGAAAGACTTCTTTTTCCAGCACTTTTTTAAATCCTGGGGTCATGCAAGGTTTTGGGGCTCATGTTGTGGCCCAGGACAGGTATAGTCAATGTCCCAGTGAAACTAAAATGGTGGTTGGAAAGACAATGGAGGTACATGAAAACTTGACCAGATTAGGTAATTCAAGAGGACATTGATATGAGCCCAAACGGACAGAGAACAAATGTACAGAGGACAATTTCCTCCAGCAAGTTGAGTAAAATGAGAAAAAAGAGAATGCCAAGATACAGGGCCCCTGTGTGGAACAGGAGCTATACCACCCATTATTTCCAAGAGAAGCTACAATTGTCCGCACTCATTACGGATGTGGCACGCGCTACCCATAGACATGACAGTAAATGTCCATTGAAACTAAAATGTGGTTGAAAGACTGCTTTTTCCGGCAACTTTTTAATCTGGGGTCATGCAGGTTTTGGGGCTCATGCTGTGGCCCAGGACAGTAATAGATCAATGACCGGTTGAAACTAAAATGGTGGGTTCACAAGACCCCTTTTTTCCGGCACTTTTTAATCTGGGGTCAGCAGGTTTGGGGCTCATGCTGTGTGCCCAGGACAGGGTATATTGTCCAATGTCCAGTGAAAACTAAAATGGGGGTTGAAAACTCCTTTTTCCGCACTTTTTTGAATCGGGGGGTCATGCAGTTTGGGGCTCATGCTGCATTCCAGGACAGGGATATTCAATTCCAGTTCAAGTAAGATGGGGTTCAAATCAACTCCTTCGGGCATTTTTTAAATTTTGTGGGATGCGGTTTTAAGGGTCATGCTGTGGTACAAGACGGGGATAGTGAAGGGTGTTGTTTTTTTGTTCTGGCTTTTAAAACCCTAATGTGTTCCTAAATGTACACGTACCATTTGACGTTGTGGATTTAATTCCAGCTTCCCCGCCCTATTTGGGGTGTAAAATGAAGGTGTTGTTGCTCCCATAGTTTTAATGGTCATCGCTCATAATTCCCACTCACTACGACTACCCTTGTCGATGAGGTCAACTATCGACCATGGGGGTTTGTCGATGGCAACGAAAATCCTCAACACTACGATAACCCCCTTACCTTTTTAATCCGAAATCCCCAAAGGGGAACAATTGTGTGGGGGGCAGTTGCGGGGGCCTGGTGCAGACAGCAGCTTACCAGCTTAAAGGGGATTACCCACTTTCCTCTCAAACACACATTTGACACAAAACTTTCCCCCACAGATGAACCGTCAAGTAGCAATGGTGCCGGGGCAAACTCTCCAAGCCCCAAAAAGGGGGATGTTTTTTGGAAACCCTCCTTTGGGCCTGTAAGAGCCTAGACTAACAAACTGAATCGGGCCTTCTCACATCAGACTCGTTGGGGTGCCTCATCCGCTGAGGTAACCTTAAAAGAGGCCGCAATCCCGTCCCAGGTGCAGACCCTTTTGTGGATAAGGGGATGACCTCTGCAGACAGTCCCTCTATTTTGGCAGCTTGCCCTTTCTTGTCCAGGAGTTCTCTCTTTTTCCCTGTGTGGCATCTGTATAGACAGTGGGGCTCTCTGCTGTCTCGGAACAACTCTGAATCCTGGTTCTTTATAGCTTAGTTTCTGTCTGTCTATTCTCCTCGAGTCTCAGCAGCTTCTCTAAAAGGGCTGCTCCATTGCCAAAGTCTTATACCACCCCCTCATTTGCAATACTAAAAACTGGACATAGCGACATCTTGGGGCCAAAAACAGTAAATACAAAAAAACATTTCATAACTGTCATGCATGGGATTTTACTTGGAAAACACAGTAGGCTGGCCCCCCTATCCCACAACCACCCCCTAAAATTTGGCCCCTCGACAACCCCCCCACACAAACTCGTCTTGGCATAGTCGTGGGGTACCCCAGCGTTGGATCGGGGCTCCAAATGGGGCTAAGGCCGGGGGGTTTCAGGCACCCCCCCTTGGGAAGGAGTTGTTGGGCTCTCCACTCTCCCCTGGTGGCAAGATTGTCACGCGGGAAACCCTCAGTTGAGACCGGGAAAGGGACAGCTCCCCTTTTTCCTAACAAAGGGGGCTCTGAACGGGGTAGGTACTTCGGGCATATTTTTTCGGGCACTTCAAAACACAGCGCCTCAACATATTTCTGTGTAGATTTCGTGATGGCCCCCTGTCCCTATTGGCTCTACTCATAGATTTTGGGGATGGCGGGGTCCACCCTTCTCTGACCACATAGGGGACTGCCTCCCACCTCACATCCAATTTCCCAGATGGCCTTTGCCCGACCATGCCCCAACACCTGGGCAAAACTGTCTCTCTGCCGGGCCTGGGGTTAGGATGCACCATTTGTTTTAGACCTCTCCTAAAACCCTTGTGCACCGTCCGCATCGGCGGGGTTTTTCCTGGGCCCAGGCCGTGGTAGTGGTCTGGGATTCTGTGGGACTGGGCATGTAAGATCCTCAACCCCCTCTGATTGGTCTTCCGAACATCACATGTGTAAGAGAAAACCCGGTACTGTGCACCCTATTGTTATAGGCCCCATCAGCCAGCGGGTACTCGGGCCACCTAGCCTTCGGCTTCCTCTAAATCCGCACACGGGATAAGGGTGCGGTTAAACCGCTCACAAGCCCGTTCCCCGCGATGAACGGATATACGGAACGCTCAACCCATACAACTGGTACATTCGCTCATTAAGCCCCTTGGAAAACCCCCCTTTTTGGCAAATGTATCCTCTGGGGGGCACCCAAACACCTGTATAAAGTCTTGCAGACCGCCTCAGCACAGACTCTGCAGTCTATCCCTATGGGAACAGCCACGGCATACTTAGTGAAATGGGTCTGTCATGACCAAACGAAAGAAGCCCGGGGCAGATACCCAATCTGCCATATCAATCATCGGGAGCTCTAGGGCCAGATTCCGGATGGTCTGAACGGGCCCACTGTTCAGTGCCTTACAAACCCCACAGGTACGACACTTAGGCAAGCTTCAGACACCATGCTTAACAATCGGGGCATACACCATCGTTGAACCCCCCACTATGGGTTTTTTGTCCTCCCAAATGGGCGCCTCTCTCAGGGGCTTCCCGAGCACCCCGGCCCCTAATGACATGGGTAACAATCTTTTTGTCGTGCGCAACTCGTTTGTAGTAGATGGCCCCACACGGGAGACCCTGGGAAACACTATTTATCCACCCCAACAGCTTTTCCCCCCTGAGTCACGGGGCCGCTCCCTGGTGGGGGGCCAGACCCAGACCCCGGACCCACACCTTCACTTTCTGTAAATCGGGCAACCATCCTGGACCCTCTGCCAACAGCCCGGGTTTTTCCCCAACACCATTGCATCCCAGACGCCACCCCACTTGATGTGCCATCCTGGAACGCAGGGAACGGGCTAAGCCCGGGCATTTCTTTTCCTCTAACTCCTCATCACCCTGCGGGATGGAGTCTGACGGGAACCCCGAGAGGGGCCCCCGGCTTTCCCTTTTTCCCCTTCCTGACCGGGAACTTAATGGGGAAATTTGAATTTTGAGAGTCGAGCCACCCATCTCTCCGAGGCTCCAAGCTTAGCATTCTCCAAATCCCCAATGGGTTTTTTTCGGTCATGACGCCCCACCTCTGCACCGTCAGGTACTCTGCGAACCTTTCGTCATGGCCCATACAGGCCAACAGTTCCAATTTAAAAGGGAGCTAAATTGCATTTTGCGCTCGACTCCCGCAAGGAGCGCGGGCATGCAATTACTCTCTCTTGCCCCTCCTGGACCGGGGACAGCACAGCCCCCAACCCATGTAGACCACACAGTATACAACAAAAAGGGGGGTTTTTGAACCGCCATGGGGCCAAATTGGAGCACTGGTCTGCGCCTCTTTAACCGCTTCAAATCCCTCTGCTCCAGGTCCCCACTCAATAGGGCGATTCTTTGGGCCCCAGCCGACCCTAAGGCTCTTTAAGGGGCCCCGTGAGCAAAATGGGGTAAAAACCTTGGGTAATACCCGGTCAGCCCCAGGAAGCCCCACCTCCGTAGTTACAGCCGGGGCCCAGTTTGGGACTCCCTCCACCTTACGGGGGGTCGTCTGTACCCCTTCCCCAAGTGCCCACATCCCCAAACTCTATTCCTGCGGGGAAAGCGGGCACTTTTTTGGCTTGTCTTAAAGCCCATGGTCTCGTAGTCTTCCAAAAACCTCCCCACTTTTTTCTAAAGAGGGTCGTCGAATAAAAATTCCCCGAACACCACCACACGTCCAGGTAGATCACACCGCCCAAAAGTTAAGATCCCCTAGACAGGTTCCATCAGCCGCGGGAAAATTCCCGGGGGCTTGGAAAAGCCCAAACAGCATCCATTGAACTCATGAGTCCCATGGGCAAGTGAAAGCTTTTTTTGCCCCTATCCTTCTCCCACGGGTACCTGCCAGTATCCGCTGGCCAGGTCGGGGGTCGAAAAAAATTTTTGGGCTGGCCTAGAGCGGACAGCGACTTTTTCAATCCGCGGGAGGGATAGGTATCACAATGGTCGGGCATTTAGTTTCCCTTAGTCAAAACCAGAACCTGAGATTTTGCCATCCTTTTTTCGCACCAAAACAACAGGGGGGGCCCCAGGGACTTTGACCTGTTGAATCACCGTTTTCTCCAGCATGCCCCCATCAGCTTTCCTTCCTGTCATTTTGGGGGCGGGATTTGGGGGGTGGTACCGTTCTCTGATGGGCGGGGCATCGCGTGGGGGGATTTCATGCTCGAGGGGAGAACACACCCGAAGTTTTCATCATGTCTCGAGAACCCTCCTGGAATTCCCAGGGGTATCTTCCACAGCTGTTGTTGCCCGGGAGTCAGGTCCTG
The DNA here is from genome assembly GCA_025379985.1 of Phyllomedusa bahiana. NCBI lineage: Eukaryota > Metazoa > Chordata > Amphibia > Anura > Hylidae > Phyllomedusa > Phyllomedusa bahiana. The sequence goes on along the minus strand of JAODAL010013279.1, from coordinate 29,207 downwards.
GGGTCAATTCCCATCTGAGCCATAATAAATCGGCCTTCCATTTCCGCCGTCGGAGCTCGCCCTTCGGGACGCCCACGCATGGGTCCAGGCCGCCCCTTTTGTTGGGCCTAGCGCGACTCTTCTTTCCGGGGGATACTTCTCCAGGAAAATGGGCTTCAGCTAGTAGGGTTTCGCAGGAATGGTCAACTTGCTGTCCATGACTTTTAGGCACTCACGGGTACACATCCCCCCCCCACATGGGAAGGCCCCAAAATACCAGTGGGGGTTCTGTGACTTTCCTTTGGGGACTGGTTCAAAACCCAAGACTTCCAGCCCATTTCAACTTCCTCTGGTTCCCCCCCGGGAAACATCAATATTTTTTCATTCGGGCGGGGCTTGATAAGGGGTTTCGCTGACACCCTTTACGGGCCCAAAGGGTCGACCGGATTTTGGGGGCCCTTTTGCAGACTGCAGCCCTCACCACTTCGAGGACCTCGGGGGGCCCCCTCGTGTTGGGCCCCCTGCCAAAAATTTCGGCCCCTTTGGCATAGAGGTGGTGATTCAGGTCTTGGAGCACGTTCATGCCCAGGGTCACATCCACCCCCTCTTGGGTGGTGGTCCACCCGACAACCCTTCTTTCCAATGTCTTTCCAAACCGGACCTGCACCAAACATCCCTTGTACACCAGCTCACCATTGTTGGGTGCCGTCGCCTTAGACGCTGCCACTTCTGGGTCCATCTTTCCCGAATGTTTCTCAAAAAACTCCCCCCAAGGGGGATCAGGGTCACTCTGACCCAGTATCAACTAGACATGCACCTTTTTTTGCCCCTTCACTCTGCTTCCATAACAGGACTACTGGGGTAAAGATCAAAATCCCCCAACATTGGGGTTTGGGTTTTTGTTGCCCCGCCACAGACCCCCGCTACTGCGGCGGTTTGGGAGTTTAAAAAACCCGCTCTGCCCTTACACGTTCACCGACACCTCTGGGGATGTGGCCATACTGTTCAAAACCCACAGAGGGGGCCCCCCAGACCCTACCACACCCGGTGGACCTCTTGCAGCAGGACCCCCGCGGGAGCTCTCTGAAAGGGGGGGCGCGGGGGAAATCACTTCTAGAGCTTGTGGCCGTTCGCCTTCATCTGGGACACCTCAAGCTGAAGTTCTCTCAAACTCTGCTCCCAAAAGCCTGGACCACATCGTTAAAGACCGCGTCCCCCTGTTCCTGCTTGCTTGGGAACTACTCACAGCCTTTACCATTTCGGGCATGGGTTCCTCTTCCCTCTCTACAGCGGCTAATAGACACTGTAAAAAGCAGGGCGCCCTATTCGGGCATCTCCTGCAATTTGTCCCGTAAGGGTTTATTGTACTCCCCCAATGATATTTTTTTAGTAGCTTATCACTTCAGGGGAAAGGGCCCCCTAGCCCCTGGGTCTCGCCGCCTTATTAATTTTTTAAAAATTTTTCCTCAGGGCATTAGATACTGCATGAGGGGCCACCCCTCTTTGCGGGCCTTTTAAAAGTAATTCAAGGGTGCACCACTTTTTTAGACCCCCCCTTGGGCCCCTTTCCCCCAGGCGCACCATTACTGTCCGCCTAAAAACGTCCCCCTCCAAGGGGCCCCCCCGGATTCTCGGCCCCAGTTCCAGCTCATTTTTATATTTAACTGCGCTAAAGTACCCTTTCTGTCCAATCCTGCATGTCATTTTTTTTCCATCAAATTGGAAGGATTTCAATAGTACAGAAAAAACTTTGAGACTCCGGTTCACATATTTGACAAAAGATGTTTAAGCTGCCCCAACCCTTTTTAACTGATCCAAAAACGGGCCCGTCCCAGGGATTTTACCCTCAATCGAGAGTAAATTTTTTAGGGGGTTTCCACGTAGTGTATGGGCCCTTTTTGCGTAGTGTGCCCTGGGGGCGGTCTGTGTTTTACATGTATAAATTTCATGTTGCCGCAGCCCTCCCGTGGCACCCAGGTTTCATACGTTTTTTCAGAAATGTTTTTGTGTGCAGAAAAAATCGTTATACTTGGGTAAAATTGATTTAACCCAATGGGAAGGAAGGGGTTTCCATTTTGGGTTTTTTGTCCCCGCCCACTCTCAAGGGGTGTCATTAGAAGGGCACTTGCAGGGGGGTTTTTTTTATTTTTTCTCATCTGAATAATGGAGTCGGGACCCAGTGAGAGGCCTATTGCTCGATTAAGAGGTAAAGATAGCATAGGACTGCCCCATTTTGAGATCACGTTGAAAGTCGGGGGCACTTAAACATCTTTTTTATCAAATATGTGAAATGAGAGTCTCAAAGTTTTTTCATGAATTAGATAGCATAAATGCTTCTTTTGGGGTTTCCACGTATGTATTGCCCGGGATTTCAATGGCCCTAAAGGGACATAACTCACTTTGGGGGGAAACTGTAGGGGGAAAACCCCGAGCTTGGCTCTGGGCCGGCGCCATTAACGCCGGGAAACTCCCCCCGCTCTGTCCATAAGATCGCGTATCCTGCCGCTACCCAGTTGTAAGCCCCATACCGGGGGCAGGTTTCCGGAAAACACGAAGTCACGGACAAAGAACCACATCCAACACCAGTCAAAAACGGTTTTTTTTTTACTGAATTTTCTGGAACAAGATGGTGAACGATCCCCCAAAAACAAATTTACAAAAAACGATCCTGGGCCCCTGTGCTGCACAGCCGCCGCCAGAATTTCTCTCTGGAGCCCAGAACTTCACCCAACCGTGGGGTTCGGAATGGCCGATAACCCCTTACCTTCTTAAAACCGTAATCACCAACGGGAACAATTGTGTGTGGTGGCAGTTGCAGGGGCTCGTGGGGCAGCGCACAGCTTCACAGCTTTAATGGGTTTACCCACTTCCCCCAAACACACATGTACCAAATTTTTCCCCCCCCAATGAACCGTTCAAGAGCTAATGGGCGCTGGCAAAATCTCCAAGTCCTAAACGAGGATGATTTGGGAACCCCCTTTGTTTTGGGCCCGTAACGAGCCTAGACTAACTAAACTGATATCAGGCCCCCTCACAGCCTGAGCCGGGTTTGCTTCACGCATTTCCGCTGAGGGACCTTAAGATGGGGCCCCAATTCCCCGTCCTTGGGGGCGATCCTTGTAGATGAAGTGGAGTCCGGCTACGACATCCCCCTCATCTTGGCCGCTTTTTCCCTTTTTTCCAGGAGTTCCTCCCCTTTTGCAATGGCGTCTGTATGGACATCAGGCCTCCCTGTCTCTGGAACAACTGTGAATCCGCTTCCTTTTTTTGCTCAGTCTCTGTCTCAGTCCCCGTTTTTCCCTGAATCTCGCAGCTTCAAAATGGCTGGTGCCATGTGCCTCTTTTACCTGTCCCCCATTTGCAATACTAAAACTGGACATAGCACACTTGGGGCCAAACAGGAAAAAACAAAGAAACATTTTAAAGTCATCTGGATTTTTCTTGGAAAAAACAGTGAGGCTGGCCCACTCCCACACCCAAAGAGCCTTCAAAAACCCAAGGGGCCAAAAAAAGTGGGAGTGAGGAGTTTAGTGTAGGACCTACTCTCCTACTCTAAACTCCTTACTCCCACCTCTCAGGTTCCTTGGGATATAGGCCCACCTGGCCGAAACGTAGGACCGTGAGGTTATCCTTCTTTGATGCATATTTCAAAAAAGAACTGTAAACACAAATTTGGGAACCCGGTCAATATGAGTTGAATAAATAATTTTTTCGACAATTTCTTAAGGGTTGTTTGGAAACACAAAAAATAAGAACATATAGTGCAGTAATACAAAGATAACAGTAACTTTCTGCACAATCCCAAAGTGTGAACTATTACAAAAACGTTTTAATCACATATAATTGCTTTTCTGGGTCTTTCTCCTCACTGAAACAGGGGCCCAAACTACATGCTAGGGCGTTTCTCTCTGAAAACACATTTCCACAACACCCAATTTCCCCCCCCCTGGGGGAAAAAACAAAACTATATTTACACCAAGTTTATATTTAGGGGTGTGTGTGTGTTGTGGTGTGTGGTTTTGGTGTGGTACTGCCCTCCGCTCCTTTTTTGTCTGCAGACCGCCCTTATAAACCTAATCTGCCCCAAATGAATGAGCACAGCACATGCCACATCGGCCTAACCAGGAAAAACTCAAGTCGTCCTACTTCCTGTAGGACAGGTTTCTGATGAGGAAGGACCCGGGGGCCATTTTGGTTCTTCTATAATGATTTTCCCCTAACAAAAAAAAACTTTTCTAATTAAAGATATTTTTGGATTTTTTTTTTATGAAAATGTAGTTTATCTATTTAACAAAATTGGCAAAATCAAAATTCCAACTGCCCCACAGCAAATACCATGGCCAGCAAAACCCCAGTAAACCGCAATAATTTTATAAAAGCCATATGGTGTTTGGGTAGTAACAGGTAAGTTTTAAAATTAATAGCAAAGGGGGGGAAAAAATCCACAGCACTCCCAGGTTCATTAAAATCTTCATTATTATGGCAACCTACCTATGTTTTGTCCCCCCGGAGCAACAATTCCATAAAGAAAGATTTTTAAAGACCGGGATGCCGGGATATTTTTGAAACCCCCCGCTATAGTTCATCTATTTAGTTTTCTTTTTTTTCTGGAGAACTCCTTTTAAGTGTGCCGTGGGGTTTTTCAATATAAAAAGGCCAAGAAACACATCAATGATGAAACAATCTAATCAACTGCTGTGAAACAGGGGTACTAAAAACTGGGGAAAATACAGAATTTAAATACACTAGGGATTTTCCTTTCCAGGGCTATTTAAAAAAAACTCATCAAGGTTAAAAAGTTTCTACTAAAAAAAAAAATCCTTAAAGGGTTTTTTCCCTACATTGATTTACCTATCCCATCCTGTTCACTTTGGCTCATTTTTAATTCCGGGGGGTTTTTCTGGCTTTTTCACTAGGGTGCAGTAGAAGCCAGGTCGCAGTATAGAACCCAAAGCTGGCAGCCTATCAGGGGAGATCAAACAGGTCGTACAAAAGTACCTGAGGAGCTGATGGATCCCATACAAGAGGGGATATCTCAGAATAGGTAGGCACTGTTAATGGACACATATTGCAAAGTGACTTGTTTTTGCAAGATTTTTAACATAAAAAGCAGTTCTTGTATTGAGACAACCCCTTTAACTGTATTAAATAGCAAAAAAAAGTACCGATCAGTGGTGACATTAATGACCAACACATGACTACTGAGCCCCACTGTTGCAGCTGTCAGTTAGGTGGGTGTTACCATTCCAATTTTTAAAGGGGTTGTTCCTACCCACACTTTCTGTCACACGCATTGGGCACCAACAGAAGCACACCAAGAACAGGTAACACCTACTGACAGCTTGAGTAATATATTTCTGGAAAAAAAATCATAGGAATAGCACAACTCAGAGTTATAAGAGAAGATGCCCAAAATTGTTATTTCATAGGCAACACAAGGAGTTACTAAAACACACATGCCAGGAATAGGCCGCAGGGCTTTTCTAAAAAAAACATTGGTGACCTGTATAAACCTGGCACCCAGACCGCCAGTTCTACCTCTGTTTTTAATAGTGTACATCCAACAGTTTTTTATGAAAGTGTCCTCATAGCACTTTATACATGTGTCCCGTTCTACGACAAAATTAGTCTCAGCTGTGCGACTGGTATGGATGTGTAACAACATTTTGCGTCAGACTTTTGACGCACTTTTGGGCATCATACAATTCTGGTGCGACACGCCCCCTGCATTTTTGGGTACATTCAAAAGTGTTGTGTTTCGTAAATAATGGGGTATGAACGGTTCATACTGTACATCTGTAGAACGGGGCCTACAACATTTTGTTTGGCTCAAAGCACACCCAAAAAAATGCCGCAGCCCCGTTCTTACGTCACCCATAGTTTTGTGTTAAATATTTGCATATTTGTAACGAAGTAAGAAGGCTGGGTGAACATACTTTTTCATTATTTTATCAGAGGTTGTAGATTTTAGATGAGTGCAAAATATCAAGAAGTAGATGCTGTATGCGTTTTCAATCAATAATCTAAAAGTATATCCTAAGTAACCAGTGTTAAGTATGCTCCACATTCAGTATTTAATGACCCTAAGATAAAAATTCTGATTTGGATCTGTGTATATATACAAAGAGTACAACCAGTAATATATGGAGAAGGTATAGCCAGTAACTCCTATGTACCGGTCTTCACATCACACCACTATGAAAGTATTAGGGTATGTTCACACGTCATCTTGCGGCGCGTAAGTGTGTGCTGAAAGAAGTCATGTGTTTAGAAGAATGTGCTGATCAGCCCCCGGCCAGCCCCATTCACTTTCATTATCTGCGTATACACCGGAAAGAAGTGACAAGTCACTTCTTTCTGCCGGGATTCAATAAGCGGCATGGAGGACGGCAGGTAATCATTGCTCTCTATGACAGCTATGATTACCGTAATTACAGGACGTATTTCAGGGCGCATTTGCAGCGCAATTATGTCCTGTAAAATGCAGTGTGAACATAGGCTTAGGATTCCACTACAGTTGGATATCCAATATATTCATCACAGAGACCTGCCTCGCTATTAAAATAGTAACATTGCTAATATCCTAATACTTATCATAGTGGTGTGATCGTTACATAGGAGTTACTGGCTGTACCTTCTCTATATACTACTGATTGTACTCTTTGTATATATACACAGATCCAAATCCGAATCTTAATCTCAGGGTCATTCATTATAGAAATAAAAGTTATGTTTTATAATAATTGTAATTGTAATAGAGCGGGAATTGGGTATCAGTTGCCTTCAAGTAAACAGTGTTTTGATCGTTTATCTACCCTACTGTCTATTAGGACCTTCCTATTTTTCTATTACATATTCAGGATTTGAAAGATATCTGTAAATGTGCAATGACTAGTTAAAGGCAAGTAAGCATAAAATATACTGTCAGACTATTGATATCCATACATATATCATGTCTACACACTCTTGAGTGCTCTTTGTAATCTGAGGTCTTTTGAGTTCACGTGAGACCTAGGGTATGTTCACAGGGTGTACTGCGGAGCGTACAGTATCCGTGTGTTTCGGGAGCTCGCACTGATCAGTGCGTATTCCCGAGGCGCAGTGGGGCCGGCAACCCACCAGCCCTATAGACATGCATTACTCACGGCGATTACTGACATGTCACTTATCTCCCCACGCATACAATACGATCGGATTGTACATGCGGGGGGACGAGGTTCTCTATGAGAGCTATGGATTACTGTAATTACAGCACGCATCTCGCCGTGTATAAAGCGCAAATAAGCGGCGAAATGCGCGCCGCAATTACGCCGTGTGAACATACCCCTACAGTTGTATATGCTAATAAATAAGTTACGTTCTGTGATGCAAAAAGGGGAAATTAATTTTAATTACAGTATATAGGTATTAATATTTTAATGCACAACATTAACATCATAAACATAGAAACTTATTTAGAATATGTTCACACAATGGATTTTAATAAGGGATTTTACATGGATACCGGGTCGGATTCCATGATAAAATCCTTGTGTAGTTCGACTTCATTTAAATCGGCAGTCTGTGCTTTGGTTCACATTGTAAACTACAGCACAGATTTCCATACCACGAATTTCAAATAGTGCAGGAAAAAAGAATGGACATGTCCATTCTTTTGAGTGGATTGTGCTTGGATTCGCTTTGAGCAGGAGTAACGCAGGTTAGCCCCACTGAAATGGAGCTAACCTGCTCCAGAAATCCAAGATATCGCCTCAATTCTGCCAAGGATTACATATCAGATTCTTCTGAAAGGAGAAAGCCAACATGTGAATATATCCTTATGGTCAAGTGTTAAGCTTTATTTTACCTGCATTAATTCCATAGAAGAACCTCCCTAATATAATCATCTCGAATGATTGTGCAGAACGGCTCATAAGCATCAGTGCAGCTCCCAGTATAGCAACCAGATTATTATAAAGCTGGGTCTTCTTTCTGCAAGACAATGAAGGTAGTAAGTTAGATATTGCAAATCTTGTATGTATATTAACTGAAAGTGTTATATTAAACGTATAAGTACCTTCCATAGGTGACGGACAGATATCCCACTATTAGGGAGCCCAGGAGTCCACCAATACTGTACATAGAAACTATAATTGACCAAAGTAACATGATGGTGTCTGGATGTAAAATCATGCCATATCGTTGCTCCCATGTATCATTGATAAACCTGTGAACATACTAAAAAAAAGGGTGGAAATGAAAGTTTTAATAAATCTCTATGAATTCTTAATACAAATGAAACAATTTAATTTCTCAGGCTCATATCAGATGCTATTTTTTGCCATAAATATGAATAATAAAGACACCATAAACAGGCCAGACATTAAAGGAGTTGTCTCATCTCAAAGTCTCACAGGATGCATGAATAAAAAAATAATGCTGCTTTGCTCTGTCACTTCCTGGTCAAGCTGTCTGTAATTGGCATATGAGCTCCATGTATTCAGACCTCTTCTAATTAGATAAATCTCATGCTGTCAGGACCAGGGAAGCTCTCAGTTCAAGTAAACAGCAGTAATTACTGGCTTTTGTCTGAAAGATCAGATAACAAACAAGTTCTCACTGCCTGAAGTTGTGAGCTGCCATGACCTGTGTGATGACGTCACCCCCTGCTATCAGATAGAACAAACAGCAGGGGAGAAGAAATACACAGGTCGGTAGGTCACTTGGAAAACTAGAAAGCCCTCGGAAGGTGATAAAATCACTTGTAGCTCCTCAACAAAAAAAATGAACAACAACAACAATATATTTGGAAAACGTCTTCATTTAGTGTTCCCTACATGTTAAAAGCTAATCTTTGTAGCGAGACAATCCCTTTAAAAGGAGCTGTAATTTCCTTGTAGGTCGAGTCATCCCTCGGATATTTCAACCAAGCAGTTATCACCAAACAGCTATGCTATAGATGAATACTAGAAGAGACTACTTACTTTTGAGGGTGAATTGATGAGAGAAATGTGTAGACCATATTGGAATGTGCCAACAATACCCAAGACCACAGTTAGCAGTGGCAGGTTCAAAGGAAGTACCTAAAAACACAAAATACTGTAACAGAGAAATGTCAGCAAATATAGGGTGTTCCGGCAGTTTAAAATGCTCGTTCGTCTGTCAGGGCATGATTAAAAATAGAAGACAAGTAGAATACTTACCTCCTGGGCACTGTCTTCCGTCACTGCGACGGTCCTGGAAAGCCCGGCTATAGCTGTGAGCTTTCATTGTTCACGTGACAGGTGCAGACATTCACAGTGACATGCATGTGACATTGTGGCCTGCGATTGGCTTCACATGCCACATGAACAATGAACCATCACGACAGAATGACAGCGTCCATGAGGTAAGTACAATTCTTGTCTTCTATTTTTTCATCATGCCCCGACAGACAAGCGAGCATTTAGAACTGCTGGAACCATGATGAAAAAAAAGTTAGCCAGGAGGTAGGTATTCTACTTTTCTATTCTGTTTCTCATCATGCCCTGACAGACGAATGAGCATTGTGAACTGCTGGAACACCCCTTTAAGGAACACAATGGGTCCAGGTGCAAGCTAGCATAGCCTAAATTAACCTTAAATATGTAAACTGCACAATCATTACAAAGGAATCAAAGGAAGAACACCATAACAATGAACAGTCACATCGTAAATGTATGTTACTATTATGGTATGGTGTAAAACAATTGTACTATATGATTAACGTGTACATTACATCTGGGTCCCCCAGGAACTTATATACATGTTTAAATATACAGTCCTCCACTTTGCCTAATTTTGATGTGACAAGTTGGTGTCAGCCTTGTATCAGAATGATTTTCTCAATTTAGGTTCACAATTTAAAATGTCTGTGCCTAATATTGCTTAGTGGACCTGTCCTGCTAGTGGATGAAGACTGTCAAAAATTGATGTTCTGCAGTTACACCTGAATAACTCAGCAGAAACTTATCAGACGGCTAGTATAGAGTTTTAAGATGGAAGCATATAATTCACCAAGCTTCTATCAAGAAGTAGTAATATGGGATACACAGCAAAGCTCAACAGATTAACGCAGCTAGAGTACAGTAGCGCAGTAATAACCCTTTTTACCCCTTAAAGGAGTTGTCTCATTAATAGCTTTCAGCCTCTGTCTGTGAATGGGAGTTGAATTGAGGGGCGTGCTAGCTTCTCTGCCTCTTCCCCCCTCCCTCTTCACCCTCCCTCTTCCCCCTCCTCTCAGCACACAGGCAGCTATCCGGGATTGCTGCTAGAGTTAACCCTGTGTGTGCCTGCCTAGAGAGGTCTATGATTGCTAATAGCAGAACAGCTTACATATCTCCACATCTGCTTAGCTTACATATCTCCACATCTCCAGCAACAACAAACAAACCCTCTCAGAACAGAGGCAGGAAAGCTGCAAAGTGTTACTCAGGATGTGTCCCTAGTACAGCATGAACTGTTCACAATCTGTATAGTATTACTATAGTTACAGCTCCACAGACATCATGATTATAGTAACAAACAGGGTCACTGCTGTCACATCTATTGATCAGCCTCATCTCTGCTCAATCTGTGTAGAGAGCAGGAGGAAGCAGGCACACACAGGGTTAATCCAGGCAGTATGGACATAGAAGCCAGAGTCCTCCCTCCTCCTCCCTACACTACAGAAGCATTCTGTGCAGGAGGGGCTCTCTGCTCCGACCTGTCTTCAAAGATGATGAGTCATTCAGACCTGACAGCCAGTAAGATAAGGATCAACAGGTCGGCTGCTATAGAAATTTGAGAAGCTGAGGCACTCCTATGAACAGGGCTAGCTCAAAATCAGTAGGACATTTGTAATGAACATATATTGCAAAGCTGCTTGTTTTTTAAAGATCTTTTAATTAAAACCCAATCATTGTAGCGAGACAACCCCTTTAAGCCCTAGGCCTGAAAAGGCTTTAATGACCAGCTAAATTTAGAAACTTTTGCCTCCTTGTGTTTCAACAGTCGTAACTTTTTTATTTTATAAGTGACACAGTTTTATGAAGACTTGTTGTATGCAGGAGAAGTTGTATTTGTGGAAGGCATAGTTTAAATTTACAGCTAAATTACTGCAGAATATTTTTAACATTTTTTTTGCAGCATAAAAAAGTGTTTTTCTGTATTGTGTTTTTTTATACAATCATATTTCACATTAAATAATCTGTTAGATTAATTATTCAGGTTATTATGGTTGTGTAGATACCTAATATATGAAGAAGGTTTTTTTTGTGTAATGTATGCACAATAACTTTTTTTATTAAATATTTTTATGTTATTTAATTTTTTTACACTTTTTTATGGGTTTTTTATAAACTCTTTTTCTATCTTAGTAAAGATAACAATTTAACACTTTTTTACACTTGGTAATGTATTACCGTACACAAATATGCTAATATATTACTTTTTGTTTCAGTATAAGGCCGTGTTCACACGGCTTATTCCCGACGGATTTGTGCGCCGTATTGAGCGCACAAATCCGCCGTGAATAAGGGGCGGGACGGGGGCGGGGCCGGAGCGCGGCGGGGGCGCCGCTCCCCGGCCCCATAGACAATGCATTGTTTACGGCACGTCCGCGCCGTAAATAATGTACATGTCACTTTCTCCCCCCGCGGCGGATTTGCCGAGCGGGGAGGAGCGACGGAATCCACTGGTCTCTATGAGAGCAGTGGATTACCGTAATGACTCCGACGGATTGACGCCGTATTGAAGCGCAAATCCGGCGCGGAATACGGCGCCAATCCGTCGGCAAATAAGCCGTGTGAACGGGCCCTAACAGTCAGGGCAGTACACAGTGTACCCTGATTGCATGCTAGCTATACTCTAGGTCCCCAGAGCAGATTGTACAGACATTCTCCAGGCTCCATCGGGTTTCTGAGAGTCCTGATGACCCGAAGGAACAGGGGAATACCTTTTAATAATGTCAAAGTCACTGACAGTTAAAGGGTTAAACACCAGGGAGCGGAGGCTTCCTCCAGTCCCTGGTATTTACAGAGACTGCTCTAGGAACAGAGCTGTTAAGTACAGCTCCTTTTCTAGCACAAAAACTCTAACGTTAAGGAGTTAAAGTTTAAGAAGTCATGTAGGGATTAGAAGTGATACAGCGTAATTCAGCTTTCCCCTGGATACCATAAACATTGGAGCAAGCTAAGGCTCACTAGCTCACTGAGCCATGCACACAGCTAAGTAATGCCGCAAGGATGGTGTGAGGGGACCTATAATAGTACCTACATCATAAGAGGTAGCATGCAAAGGCTCAAGGACAGATATTTATTGGCTAATATTAAGGGACAAATGTATGATCGGGTTTTTCACCCTTTTCTGGCGTAAAATGCACCAAAGTGAGTCGGCTACAATGGCTAATGCGCCAAACGAATGTGTTAGGCGCATTGTTCGCAAAACTCAACACTTTTTAATGCGCATAAAATGAGAGGGTGTTCTGGGTGCATGTCGCACCACACTCGTAATATTAGACACATATGTGAATGTGGGTTGGTAAAACTAGGCGCATTACTGCTCAGACAGGCAGACCTATTTCAATGTGGTCTGTCTGAACCTAAGTCAAAGTGGAGCTAGATTTGCTATTAGAGAAAAAATTGTTCAACATTTCTCAACTGACACCAGTACAATAATAAAAAGTAATTTATGATAACTATCAAACTATATAAAATTTAATTATTCAAATTTAATAAAAAATATTGTATAATATTAATATATATAAAAATATATATCCCAAAAATATAAAAATATCACCTATAAAATGTATTTAAAATTAATAGAATCTAAAACTAATTTTATATTAACCCACTGATGTTCAGATTTTTACATTTTTAATATTTACTATATTATATTTGAGATTTATTTTTGCTACTCTCACCCTTAATTCTACATAGAACAAGAGCCAGCAAACCACAGGTCTTGCTGGGATCTGTGGTCCACCAAGCTAGATCACTGCCATAGTTTCTATTCACTGACATGCTATTCCAATTACTTTTCTTTTATTTTCAACCTATCTATAGCCTTTATACATGTTTGCCGCATTACTTATGCACCTAAGTTCCGTAATGCGCCAAACACACAGACGAGGCGCAATGAATTTTAGACAATTTATGAACGCACAAAAACCACTTTCATATATTCAGGCGCATTATACACTGAAAAATAGATGAGAAAATGAACTTCGATGCACCCCGTTCCATACATGTCTCCCTCAGAGTCCATAGCTACTTCTTTGTGTGCCCAACTAAAAAGAAGAAATACAGTGCAGTCATGGCCACAGTCATGAATGGCCTAGATGTAAGAGTGTGCAAGTGTTTAAGTATATCCATAAATGAATTAGAAAACATCCATAAATGATATAGAGTTAATTAGAGGAAGAACAGACCGCTCAGTTTGTCATGGTCCATCAGGAATCTGCACCATAGGCAAGGGCGTAGCTAGGCTGTTTTATTCGGGGCTCGGGCCCCGAATAAAACACCCTGTGCCCCGAGTCTCCCGGGCTCCAGGCCTCTGCCCTGGGCCTGGAGCACCGACTGGCCCTTCAGCTGCATGTGCGTCCGCTGGACGCACACACAGCTGAGGGCTTCTGCGGGGCAGAGAGCGAGCGCTCCCTGCTCCGCAGACAGTGTCGGACCCGCAGGTCCGACACAGCGGGGCCGCCGGGTCCTCACAGCGCTGAGGACCCGCCGCGGCTCCGTGCGCCTCAGCCGGCAGCGTCGCGATGATGTGATGTCATCACGACGCTGCCTCTCCTCGGGCGCACAGCGCGTCATAGGCCGTGCGCCCGAGGAGCTGCCGGAGGAGCGCGGGCTGAAGAGGACGGAGCGCGCTCGCCGGGGGAGTTAAGGTGAGTATTAATGTTGTTATTTTTAATGCGTTTACCTGCCTCAGTGCCCCTATATACTGCCTGTGCCCCTATAATGCCTGCCTGTGGCCCCCATACGCCTGCCTGTGGCCCCCATATCCCTGCCTGTGGCCCCCATATCCCTGCCTGTGGCCCTATATGCCTGCCTGTGGCCCCCATACGCCTGCCTGTGCCACCATATGCCTGCCTGTGGCCACCATATGCTGCCTGTGCACCTATATACCTGCCTGTGGCCCCCATATACTGCCTGTGTCCCTTTATACCTGCCTGTGGCCCCATATACTGCCTGTGTCCCTATATACCTGCCTGTGGCCCCCAATATACTGCCTCAGTGACCCCATATACTGCCTCAGTGACCCTATATTCTGCCTCAGTGCCCCTATATACCTTCTTTTGTCCCCTATATACTGCCTCAGTGCCCCCATATACTGCCTGTGGCCCATATACTGCCTCAGTGCCCTATATACCTGCCTGTGGCCCCATATACTGCCTGTGCCCCCCTATATACTGCCTGTGGCCCCATATACCTGCCTGTGGCCCCTATATACCTGCCTGTGGCCCTATATATCTGCCTGTGGCCCCATATATCTGCCTGTGGCCCCATATACTGCTTCAGTGCCCCTATATACCTAACTGAGGGGACTGCTATACCTATAATTAAGGAGTTGCTGGAAATGTGAGGATTCTAAGATATTTGTGTCCAAATCCTCAGGGACGAGTCTTGGCCGGGAGCAATCAGCATGAAGGTGTGAACCGGATGGAGAAGAAAAGGGAAAGTGAACGACGCTGATCAGAAAAGACGTCTCCTGTGAGTCACTAAATGTAACTGCAGTGTAATCACTTATGTCTGCAGAGTCTACATACAACTAGTATCTACCACTATCTGGTCCCTGTATGGCGGTAATATATGTCTCTAGGGCCTGTGTGCAGTGGATAGTCACATGTGGGGGTTGCGTTCGGTCAGGGTCTGGCAGGATTATTTGAGCCTTAAGTAGTAATAGTTTGGGGTCTTGGTTTTGTAGGAGGGTTTTTAGTAACAATCACTTGTCTGGTAGATTTGCTCCATGTATCGGTGTATGTTTTGGTGACTGTTTAGGGGTATTGTCATATGAAGGTGAGAAGTTCTGAAAAAGTAAATTTGTCA
This sequence comes from Phyllomedusa bahiana, assembly GCA_025379985.1. Classification (NCBI taxonomy): domain Eukaryota; kingdom Metazoa; phylum Chordata; class Amphibia; order Anura; family Hylidae; genus Phyllomedusa; species Phyllomedusa bahiana. Next base: position 14,199 of record JAODAL010013279.1, on the reverse strand, counting down.
ATGGTGATTTTTACTGTACAGTGACTGCTGAGGAGATGGACGGGATCTGTGAGGGATGTGCAGAAAATTAGTGACAGGAACAGAAGGTTTTTCTCTGTAAAACAACATCCGCAGTTCACAATGAGGCGCGAAAAATGTCGTGTGAACCCAGCCCTACCCAGAAAAACACAAAGGGCCCGAGCCTCGGATGTTTTAGGACCCTAGCAACGCCCCTGACCATAGGGCAGAATTTCAGTCCAGGCCTGATCAAGGAGATGAGTCTGGAAGTATGGGTTTCACATCCTATGTATTAAATAAACTCAAAACCTGGTTACTGATAGATCTCTGCTTCTCAAGGAAGACTGGTTAGTTTGAGCCCTGTTTTGATGCAAACAAGAAGATCTCTGAACACGTATAATGGATGCATGAACTTGGAGAATACTTTAAAAACATTGCTAGAGATCTAGAGCACATCAGTCCACAGTTAGGCTGCGTCCACATGACCCTGGTCAAGATATTCATCGGACTACAATTGAGGTTTATGGGAATGCTTTTACATAGGATTTTTTACGGTTTTTAAATCCCAAATCTGCATAACAATCTGTAGTGCTAAGAGATTTATTGACCATCCGGAATCCATATTGTCAGTATCTCTTTAAGAATAATAGATCTTAAGCTGTAAATTTCCTATGTTACTGAGAAGCAGTGCATATTGACACAGAGGGTTGTTATCAGTGCCTCGTTGTTGTGGGAGCGTTGTACCGAGTATCCACATAGCTCTGTGCTGGTGTAAACAATTACTACCCAGCGATGTTTGGAGGGAAATCATGGGAACCAATGTATTCATGGTTCAGGCTTGCTCGGCATAGAGTCATGGGTTTTTTCCAGTGCCAGGTTAACCTCTTAAGAACTTCTAACACAAATATCAGTACCTTGAGGTTTTACTTAGTCTTTAGTGTGCCACTGATATTTGTGTTAGATGTATGCTATTGCCTTTCAGTGTGCACCTATGCTTACGTTTTTCAAAATATATTTTAGATGTGCACAGCCTTATTACGTTTTGTAACCTCTTAAGAACTGGCCATTCGAAGGAGGGAGGCCTTATACTGGAAAAGTACTGATCTGTCAGCTTGCGTAACACTTGGTTACGCAGGCATTTGTTTCAAGTAAGATATAAGCTGGGAAAGTTTGCTGCGAAGTTAGAAGTAGCTGTACCTGTGGGCTATAGAGGGACGCCTCAACGCCACAGTGTGGATCCCAGGTAGATCTCTCTATCTCGCTGGCCCCTTCTCCCAGCTGATGATACAGATAGATGATGCTGATAAGATGCCTGGTGAAGCTTGGACCTGTTTATGGGGGCACCCGTGCACGGTGTCGAACTCCGGTTTATCTCTCTATCTTTGCTGGTCTGCGTTGACCAGTTGATGCCAATAGATGATGCTTATAAGATGCCTGATGAAACATTGACCCATATATAGATGTGATGTAAGTATGTGTAATCAATATTATGCGTGCTTTGCCATTGTAACCAATATTATGCGTGCTTTGCCTTTATAATCTATATTAAGCAAAAGTATATACAATATCACACTATCTTCTTGTAGTTTTATGTAATCATTGAGTTACTCATATAATAAAGTAAATAAAGCATTGGATGTTGCCTTGTTTAAAGCCGCATCAGACCCACACAAAGAGTTGGCAAAACACAATCCGATGATAAAAGCATTCTACAAATGTTGCTATTCTCTGTTGCAGTGGGTGTCCTGTAAGGGTGCTTTAACACGGAGAGTTTTTGGTGTGTTTTTTTTATGCATTTTTTACAGAAGTACACAGCAATTGATGGTTTGCATTTCTGCAAAAAATCGCACCAAAAAACACTCCTTGTGAAAGCACCCTAAGATTAGTCCAAGAGCACAACAGCACCCTGAAAGAGATGAGAAAGAAACAAACTTCAAAAACCTTTGTTCATGTGTCTACTAATAAAAAGCAGTTAACAAGACTGGTATTAATGGAAAGACACCTCAAAGATAGCCACTGCTGACCCCAAAAAATTGTGGCCCATCTCAAATTTGCCCAACACCACCTGGATGTTCGTCAGTGCTGATAGGGAAACGTTATTAAGATAGATGAAAGTTGAGCTTTTTAGCATGAATGCAGAACGCTATGTTTGGAAGAAAAGAACACAACAATGTTACGTTTTAAACGTATTTACGTGTTTTAAAAGGACTTAAATTGAAACAGACACAGGTGACATCAGCATGGCAAGGAATGCAAACAGTTCTGGAAACGGCTCTTGGAAAAGGGGGTGTGGATCCTTGGTACCACAGCTTGGCAGTTACCTGTCAAGCCACGGCTAGGGAAGTTAGGGGCAAGCACAGAGAAGTCAGGCAGTTGGTAAGACGGGTACAGAACCAGCCGCGGCGATCGTTAGGGTCCTAAGTCGATACCGATCGCTAAGGTATTGGCTTAGGACCTTGGCAATGCCAGCGGCGCCGGGACTAACTGTATGTGCGTCCTCAGGACACACATACAGTTAAAGGCTTCTGCGGAGATCTCCGCTCCGCAGAGTACTCTGGTGAGCCCCAAGCAGGCTTTAGGGTCACAGGAACACTGGAGGACAGGTACACTGGAGAACAGGAATGGAGGAACACTAGAGGGCTAGTCACAATACCAACACTCAGGCCAAGACTGCTGGAAGTAGATGGCTTTTAAGACCTAGTTAGCCAGGATGATGAGCAACAGCTGGGCATGTCCTGAAGCAGGAGTTCACAGCTGCCGTGCTGAACAGCAGACAGAACAAGGCCAGATTCCACTATCAGGATCAAAGGGAAGACTACCGACACAGGAGAGTCAGGGAAACTTGCAGATTGTGACAAACACCAACAATAAAATGTTGTCCTAACTATGTAGCATGTAGCATCGCCCATGGCTGCTTTGCTACCTTCAAGGACTGGATACCCAGAAAAATAATTTAGGGAATACTGAATTCAAAGATGTTGCAAAACATTTTACAGGAAAAAGTAAGGGTAGTAGTCAATGACTCCAAGCTGAAGAGACATTGGGTGATAAAAGAAGACAATGACCCAAAACGAATGGCCAAGTAAGAGTTAAGACCTTACCCTACCCTATTAAGATACTGTGACATCACATGAGGAAGACCGCATGCAAGCCATCCCATAAATATGAATAAAGTAAAACACATTTACACGTAGGGTTAATCCCAAATTCCTCTTTAACATTGTGCAAATCATATTTACAACTATAGGAAATGTTTGGTTGAAGTGTTTGCTGCTAAAGAAGAGATTTCCACATTATTAAATTCCAGGCTTCACTTACCTTTTCTCCCTGTAGATTTGAAGTTTATTCTCTGTGCTTTAAGGGGTTGTGCCAACACTGACGTTTATCACCTATCCACTGGATAGGTAATATCTATTTGCTGTGAATCCCACTGCTGATCAATAAAACATGCAGCGAAAGGCTTTCAACAGAGCAGTGGTTAAATATTTGTATTTCTGCTCCTTTCAAAGTCTATGGGATAGACAAAGATAGCTAAGTACATCGCTTTCATAGACTCTGAATATAGCAGCAGTGTGCATGTTTGGTCATTGCTGTATTCAAAGCCTTCCTCATTGTGCGAGCGCAGTGGATGGACAGAGGACTTAAAGAAGAATGATGGACTTGGGGCACCTGTTTTAGTGATTAGGGGGGTACCCAGTGGTGGGACCATTGGGCACACTATCCAGTTGTTTAGGGCCCCACAAGCATGTAGACCCCAGGAAGTTGGAGATATGGATACACACAATTTAGAGGGATTATACATAAAAAATTGTCTTAAAGATTTTTTGATGTATTTATATCAAATGCATTTTTAATATAAATACATCTTTGTAGATCCTGGCAACTCCACTGTTTTGCAAGAAAGGAACCATGAGCTCTGCAGACATCAAGAGACCAATAAATACTAGAAAAATGAATTTTTCAGAATGCATTTCAGCTGTTTATAGTACATATGGAAATCTGAGGCTCTTATTGTACATTTTTATCAAAACTGTGAAGGCCCAGTCACCAATAGCAAGATGGCCCCAGTTCAGATGGAGACCTCCTCTAAGTGAACAATTTCACCTCTATTTGTGCCTTTCAGTGTCTTTGTACTTTCAGGGTACAAGTGTCTCAGTTATACACTGTTTCAATTAAAAATAGTCACTATTATAGTGCTGGACTGTCAGGGGAAACTGCAAGTTCAAAGAAATCCATAGCACTCGATTTTTGTTTGCATTGTTTAAATTCTTGTTTAAATTTCGTTATACAGACAAGGTGCATATAATGATGTGGTACATAAGGATATGCTAATATGTGACGTTTGTCATGACGTTTCGGCTTTTCCACAAAACTTTAATCAGGTGTGCCACCGAAAGGGAAAATGGAAGTAAGCATAGTTGCTGCTTTTTGAAGTATGTAAGAATACAACATAAACTCATCACTCTCACCCATAAAGCTCTCCACAGCACTGCTCCTCCCTACATCTCCTCCCTCATCTCTGTCTACTACCCTACCCGCTCTCTCCGTTCTGCTGATGATATCAAATTACATTCCTCAATCCTCCAAACCTCCCATGCACGTCTCCAAAACTTCACACGTGCAGCACCAGTTCTCTGGAGCATGCTACCGCGGGCGATCAGGCACACTCATAACTCTCATAGCTTTAACAGGGCACGGAGAATACATCTTCTCTCTCTAGCCTACCAGAATCCCTAATGGCTAACCCCCCTCCTCCTCACTCCCTAACTCATTTTCGGCACTTAACTGTATATAGATGTACTGTCTGGGTGGCAGGTCCATCCGAATTCTACATAAAACAACCCCATATTTATATCACATGGCTGGACCATTGTAAATCTAGCACTTCTTACCCTTCGTCTCACCCATACACCCTAATAGATTTACAAACCCTCAAACCTTGTGTCTCATCTGTAAGTAGCTTTGCATTGTGCAATGTATGTCTTTTTGTCTGCACCTACACCCTCCAAATTGTAAAGTGCTGCAGAATATGTTGGCGCTATATAAATAAAGATTATTATTATTATTATTGTAGGAGGCGGGTGAGAAATACAGCGAGCTGCAGTAAAGAAGAAGTGATTAAGAACGGACCCCAAAAAAGATGCTGGTATAATATGGCATAAAGCACTTGACAGACGGCTTATGGCAGGTAGGGTGTGCAGCATGGGTCTCATGCTGCCGAGCCTTTTATACCGTATACCGGGACATACTAAAAGGCATGAACAAAAAGAATGAACAAAAAGAATGAACATTATTACTTAGGAATAAAGTGCCATGGAGAAGTAAAGAAGGTTTCATGGGCTAAATAACAGATTGAATAAATAGAATACAAGATAAGTTTAGAGTGGAATGAACAATTATATATTAGAAACAGGTACCTAGAACTTTACCTGTGCATGATAGGTGGGGAATGAACATGATATATAGGCAGTTTCAGGGCCGCCATACAGTGGATACAGCCGGTACTCCTGTATGGGGCCCGGTGAAATAGGGGGGCCCGCTTCAAGCAGGCCCCCTTATTTCATACTACATAATAGAGCACGGCGCAGCCAAGCGCCGCGCTCTCGTTAGGACCCGGCGGCCGCCCGGGAGTGACAGCAGTGCTGGGAGGGGGCCCGCGCTCCCAGCACAGCTGCGCTCCACCTACATTCAAAATGCGGTGCGTTGCTGGGAGAGGGGGCCCGCGCTCCCGGCACAGCTGCGCTCCGCTCCGCCTACATCAAAATGCGGTGCGTTGCTGGGGGAGGGAGCCCGCGCTCCCGGCACAGCTGCGCTCTGCCTCCTAACATTTCCTACTTACCTTCCTCCCTGGACGCACGCTGTAGCCGGAACCGGGACCTCCTTCTCTGTCAGTGGAACAATGTGAATGAGTGAGGCCCCGCCCCAGGGGGCGGGGCCTCACGGATTCAAGTTGTTCCTCATCCCAGCAGCGACACGGACAGAGTGAAGAGGTCCCGGCTCAGGTTACAGCGCAGGAGATGTAAGTAAAAGCTGTAACCGGGAGCACGGACCCCCTCTCTGCAGTGCCCCCCTCCTCTCCATAGCCCAAGCCGAGTGGCACATTCAAGTTGCAACAGCCAGCAAAGCTCTCCATAAACCTACTCCCCCCAGGCCACATCCTCCTGCCCCTAAGGCTCCTCAATATATCTCCCCTCACCCCTAAACCCCTCGCGCCCCCCTCACAGGCCCTCATCCCCCATCCCTGCGCCCCCTTCAGTCCCACTGCAACCGCCTCACCCCATAAAAGCCGTCAGGCCCCCGTGCACAGCCCCCTCTGGACTTACTGCCCCAACCCATCAAGACTCTCCTCCACTTTCACCAGCTTCACAAGCCCAACCTGAAACCGCTCTTCAGGGGCCTACAACCAACCCCTACCACCAGCCACCCTGCTGTCCACTACCACCGTCCCCAACAGTGTCGGGGCCCCTCCACCTTCTGTCTTTCCCCCCCGAGATTGTAGCCCTCGGGGTAGGCCCCCGCACTGCCACCCGTAGTGCCCACAGCCAGTCATTACACTGTACTCGTTTGCTTATGTTGTTATGTAACCCCCTCGAATGTACAGCGCCCTGGAATCAATGGCGCTTTAAAATAAATAATAATAATAATAATAATAATAGCCGGCACAGCCGCCCGTAGGGCCCCCCCCAGCTGGCACAGCCCAGCAAAGCTGCCCATAGGACCCCACAGCACAGCAACCCGCAGGGCCCCCCAGCGGCCCAGCACAGCCACCCTCAGGGCCCCCTACCCGTCCACAGCCCCCCTCAGGGGTCCCCCAGCCTGCAAAGCCGCCCTCAGGGGCCCCCCAGCCTGCACAGCCGCCCTCAGGGGCCCCCCAGCCTGCACAGCCGCCCTCAGGGGCCACCCAGCCTGCAAAGCCGCCCTCAGGGGCCCCCCAGCCTGCACAGCCGCCCACAGGGGCCCCCCAGCCAGCACAGCCGCGCTCAGGGGCCCCCCAGCCTGCGCAGCCGTCCTCAGGGGCCCCCACCTACACAGCCCCCCTCGGGGGGCCCCCAGCCGGCCACCCAGCCGCCCTCAGGGGCCCCCCCAGCCGGCACAGCCACCCTCAGGGGCCCCCCCAGCCGGCACAGCCGCCCTCAGGGGCCCCCCCAGCCTGCAAAGCCGCCCTCAGGGGCCCCCCCCAGCCGGCACAGCCGCCCTCAGGGGCCCCCCCACCCGGGCACAGCCGCCCTCAGGGCCCCCCCAGCCGGCACAGCTGCCCTCAGGGCCCCCCAGCCGGCAAAGCCACCCTCAGGGGCCCCCCCACCGGGCACAGCCGCCCTCAGGGGCCCCCCGAGCCCAGAAACAGCTGCCCGTGGTGTCCCCCATCTCAGCCACCCAGGGGGGTTTCCCCAGCCCAGCCCTGTAGCCCATGAGGGCCCCCAGCCAGACCAGTCTGGCTGCCCATGGGGAGCCCAGACCGTAAGCCCACGGGGTCCCCAGCCAACCCAGCACACCCAAACCGTAGGGCCCACAGCCAGACCAGGCAAGCTGGCTGTGAGGGTCACCAGTCCACCCAGTCACATAGCCGTGGGGGCCTCCACATCGTAGCCCTTGCGGCCCTCCAGCCCAGCTGCGTAGCCCGTAGTGGCCCCCAATCGTGTGTGTGGGGCCCCTCCTAATCCCAGCTGAGTTTTGGGGGGAGGGCCCCCTTCTTCCCCCAGCTGTCACAGCTGGGGGAGGAGAGGATCCCCACACACAGATAAGGCTGGGAGGAGGAGGGGGCACTCTCTCACATGGCTGGGGGTCCTAGGGAACCTAAGCTACAGGGGGCCCTAAGTTACCTACACGGACCCAAAGCTGCCTAGCTACCGCCCGGGGACCCCATTGTACGTACATACCGACTGTGGGGGCCCCTAAGCTACCTACCTACCGGGCGTCCTGTAATTACCAGGGGGTTATTATTGCCATTTGGGCCACTATGGATGGGAAAATGATAAAAAAGTGAGGCGTCTCATATGTTTGTGTTGTAAATTCTGCAGGGACGAGTGGTGGACAGAGTAAGTCATTATGGAGGTCTGGACCGAATAGAGAAGAAAAGGGAAAGTGAACAACTCCTCGGACAAGACGTCACCTGTGAGGCCCTAAATGTAAGTAAACTATTTGCAGAGCACCTGTGTACCTGGTATCTACCACTATAGGGTCACTGTATGGAGGAAATATTGGTCTTGGTATAATGGTTTATTTTCAGTAACTGTATGGAGGTATTATTCAGTATTTTTATGGTGAGATATGTGGTGATGATGTGGCGATATTATTAGGTGCTTGTATATTGTTGTTTTGTGATATTGGTCTTGGTATACTAGTTCAGTCAATAACATTATGGTGGTGTTAGTCAGCATATGGTAATGATGGGGCGGTATTATTTAGTATTTGTATATTGTTGCTTGCCAACATTGGTCTGGGTATACTGGTTTGGTCAGTAACATTATAGTGGTGATCATGTTCTGGTATTTGCTGGCCCTTGTATACGAACTGACCCACAAAATATAGATAAACATAATGTGATAAATCCAGCAAGAACTAAATACCAAAACCGTGTCGCAATAGGATTTTTTTTTGTTTTTTTTTTATGACTTCAGAATTTTTCTTTTTTTTCGGGGGGGTTGGGCGAGGTTGCGGGATGGGGGGGGGTTGGGGGTGGGGAGGGGGTTGGGGGGGGAAAGGGGGGGTGGGGGGCCCCAAAAGGGCTCCAGCTTATGGGGCCCCAAAATTTTCTGATGGCGGCCCCTGGGCAGTTTAGAGTTAAATAAACCCACAAAATTCCATGGGAAAAGGTCCTAGCACTTTACCTGTGAAATGTTGGGGGGGGGAAAATAAACCCCAAATATATAGGCAGTTTAGAGTAAAATTTTGAAAAAATATTCCCCTTTAAAACGGGTCCCTACCCACTTTACCTGTTATGATAGGGGGGGGAATGAAAAGGATATATAGGCTTTTTGGGTTTTTAAATGATACCATATTCCTTAGAAACGGGTTGCTTGCACTTTAAACCTGTGATGATAGGTGGGGAATTGAAAACCAGGTATATAGGAAAGTTTAGATTTAAATGAACACATATTCCACCTAAAACGGTGCCAGGCCCCTTCCCTTGTGCATGTTAGGTGGGAAAAAACGGATATTTAGGCAGTTTAGAGTGAAAATGAAACATATTCCACCTAAAAAGGGTCCCTTTAAACATTTACCTGTGCTTTATAGGTGGGGGAATAAACAGGATTTTTTGGGGGGAGTTCAGAGTGAAATAAAACCATATTCCCTAAACATTTTTCCAAACCCATTTTAAAATGTGCATGTTTAGGTGGGGAAAAAAATAAAAACCATTTTTAAAAAAATTTAAGGCAGGGTAGTTTTGGGAAAGGGGGGAAAAATGAAATTTTAAAATTCCTTTTAAAACAGGTGCCTAGCATTTTAAAATGTGCATAAAAAGGGGGGGGAATGAAAACATGATTTTATAGGCATTTTTAAAGAAAAATTAACATATTTCCATAAAAACGGGTCCCTTGAACTTTCCCTTTGTGCATAATAAGGGGGAAAATGAAAGGATTTTATAGCATTTTAAAAGTAAAATAACAATTTTCCATAAAACAGGTCTAGAACTTTAAACCTTTTGCATGTTAGGTGGGGAAATAAAAAGGGGGAAAAATATGGGCATTTTTGAGTAAATGAAAATATTCCAAAAACGGGTGTCAAAGCACTTTCCCTTTGAAATGTAGGTGGGGAAAAGGGAACAAAATTATGGGGCAGTTTAGAGAAATAAAACCACTTTATTCCACCTAAAAAAGGTCCCAAAACCTTTTTCCTGTGCATGTTTGGGTTGGGGTTTGAAATGTTTATATGGGCGTTTGGGAGTAAAATGAACAATATTCAAAAAAAAGGGGTTTCCTAGCACTTTACCTGTAGACGATGGGGGAAGGGAACTTGGATAATAGGCTTTTTTTAGAGTAAAATTTAACACTTTATTCCATAAAACGGGTGTCTAGCACTTTACCTGTGCAGGGGATAGGTGGGGAATAAACTTTGAAATATGGGCAGTTTAGAGGGGAAAATGAACACATATTCCCCCCTTAAAAATGTCCCCTTAAGAAATTTTAAACTGTGAAGGGAAGTTGGGGAAGGAAAAACATAAAATTGGGCCCAGTTTAGGGGTTGAAAATGAATCATTTATTTGCATAGAAAAGGTGTCTAGAAATTTTAAACCGTGCATTAGGTGGGGAATGAAAATTTTAAATTAGGCTTAGTTTAGGGGGAAATGAAAAAAAAATTCCTTACAAACGGTTTGTTGGCACTTTTCCTGTGAAATGATAGGGGGGGAATTGAAAAAAGGTTATATAGGAAAGTTTGGAGTGAAAGAACAAATTTTTAAAATAAACAGGTGCCTAGCCTTTTTACCGGGTGCTTTGGGTGGGGGTACCAACATTTTATATGGGCAGTTTAGGGGGAAATTTTGAAACAAAATTCCCATAAAACAGGGTTGTTTTGCCCCTTTCCCGGGTGCATGTTAGGGGGGGAAATGAACATGATAAATAGGGGGTTTAGGTAAAATTGAAACATATTCCCCAAAAACAGGTTTTTCCCTAGCCCCTTTACCTGTGAATGATAGGTGGGGGGAAAAAAGGATTTATAGGCAGTTTAGAGTGAAATAAAACACAATTTCCAAACCAAAAAAGGTCCTTGCACTTTCCCTGTGCATTTTGGGTGGGGAATGAACATGATATATAGGCTTTTAGAGTGAAAATAAAACCCCAATATTCCATAAACGGTGTTTTGCACTTTTCCCCATTGCATAAAAAGGGGGGGAATGAACATGATTTTTATAGGCAGTTTTTGGTAAAAATGAACATATTTAAAACCTAAAAAAGGTCCCTAGCATTTTACCTGTGCATGATAGGGGGGGGAATTTGAAAAAAATTTTTTTAGGCATTTTAGAGTAAAAATGAAAAATTTTAATTCCATTAAGCGGGTTTGCCTAGAAATTTAAACCTGTGTTTTTATAGGTGGGGAATGAACATGATATATGGGGCAGTTTAGAGTGAAATGAAAAAAAATTTTCCAAATAAAACGGGTTCCTAGCACTTTCCCTGTGGCATGATAGGGGGGGGGAAATGAACTATAAAAATAGGCATTTTTTTAGAGTAAAAAAATAAAACATTATTGTATTAAAAGGGTGCCTACCCACTTTTAATGGGCATTGGGTGGGGGAATAAAAAACATTTTATATAGGAGTTTTGGATGAAATGAACAAAAAACCCAATAACGGGTCCCCTTTTGCCCCTTTCCCTGTGCTTGATAGGGGGGGAAAATTAAAACATGATAAAGGCAAGTTTGAGTGGAAAAAAAATATTCCTTTAAAACGGGTGCCTACCCATTTTCCCTGTGATTGATGGGGGGAATAAACATGATTAAAAGGCAGTTTAGGGTAAAAATTAAACACAAAATTCCACCCTAAACAGGTGCCTAGCACTTTTAAATGTGCAAAAATTTAAGGGGGGGGTAAAAAATAATTATTGGCAGTTTTGGGAGTGAAATGAAATAAAACCCATAAAAGTAACAGGTGCCTACAAACTTTTAACTTGAAAAAAGGTGGGGAAATGAAAAGGAAATATGGGGAAAGTTTTTTTTTAAATTTGAAACATTTTTCCATAGAAAAAACCCCGTTTTGGGTGTTTAGAATTTTACCTGTGCTTTGTTAGGTGGGGAATGAACAGATATATGGGCTTTTTTGAGTGAAATGAAACCATTTCAAAAAACAGGGTTCTAGAACTTTTTACCTGTCCCTTTGATAGTGGGGGAAGGAAAAGGAAAATTAGGCGTTTAGGTTTAAATGAAAAAATTTATTCCAAAAAAAGGGTGCCTAGAATTTTCCCTGGCGTGATAGGGGGGGGAAATGAAAGGATATAAGGAGTTTGATTTGAAATGAAAACCCCCTTTTCCCATAAAAACGGGTTGCTGGGCACTTTCCCTTTTCCCTTTGTAGGTGGGGAAATAAACAGGATATATAGGCAGTTTAGAGGGGAAATGAACAATTTTTCCCCACAAACAGGTCCCAAAGCATTTTAAAATGTAAATAAGGGGGGGAATGAAAATTTTTTAAAAGGCGTTTTGGTTTAAATAAAAAAAACCAAAATTTTAAAAAAAAAAAAAAAAAAAAATAAAAAACCAAAAAAAATTAAAAAAAAAAAAAGAAAAAAATAAAAAAAAAAAAAAAAAAAAGGAAAAAAAAATTTAAAAAAAAAAAAAAAAAAAAAATAAAAAAAAAAAAAAAAAAAAAAAAAAAAAAAAAAAAAAAAAAAAAAAAAAAAAAAAAAAAAAAAAAAAAAAAAAAAAAATTTTAAAAGGGGAAAAAAAGAAAAGGGTTTTTAAATAAAAGGGAAAAAAAAAAAAAAATTAAAAAAAAAAAAAAAAAAAACACATTTTTCCACCAAAACGGGTGCCTAGAACCAAAAATTGTGCATGATAGGTGGGGATTGAACAGGATATTTAGGCATTTTTTGGGATGAAATAAACATATTCCTTTACAAACGGTTGCCTAGACTTTCCCCCGGGCATTTTTTGGGGGGGGAAAGGGTTAAAACCCATGTTATATAGGAGTTTTAGAGTGAAATAAAACCACATATTCCCCCTTAAACAGGTGCCTAGTTTTTTTAACCTGTGCTGTAGGGGGGGAAAAACAAAAAAAAAAAAGGCCCATATGGGGTTTAGAGTAAAATTGAAAAACTTTTTTCCCATAAGTTACAGTTTAATGAAAACCCTTTTTTTGTTTGGGTATGTTTTTGTTTTAAATTTGTATAAAAGTAAAATATAAAAAGTGCATGATAAGGTGTTTAAGTGGGGTTTCCCTTTTTCTGTGATAAAATTTTCTAAAGCCTTTCCAGGGGAGGATAGAAAATGGGGAAAAAAAAAATTGAAGGGTCTCATGTATGAAAACTTTTTTCTAGGGTAAGAAAGCCCTTTTTTTTCCCATAGCAACCAATCCTCCTCTTTTCCATTAAAAAGCTCTAAAAAAAATTAAAATAGAGGAGTTTCTGGTTGGTTTTAGGTGCTCTGTTTTTGGTTGCTAGGGTGCAACAAAAAAATTGGTATTGAAAAGCCTAAATTTTTCCAATAAAAACCCCTTTTAAGGGCCCCCCGGGCGGTGGTGGGGGTTTCGTTGTCTACAGCAAAGTTTTTTTTGGCTTTCGCTTTTTGATTTGGGGGTTTTGGGAGGCGCCCGGGGGGGCCCCCAGCGGGCGCTGGGATGGGGGGTTTTGTAAAAACAACCCCGGGGGATCCCAGGAAAGGGGTCCTGGGGAGCAGGGGGGTTTGGCGGGGGAAAACCCCCGCAACCCGGTGCCTTTAACCCTTTGTGGGCGGTGCTTTTGGGGGAGCCCAATAAAGGGTTTCCCTGTTCTGTGGGGTGAGGAAGGGGCTTCCTGCACAGTGGGCCCGGGGGGACCTAAAAGGGGGGCCCCAGAGCTGTCTGTGTATTTAAGGGGCCTGTAAACCAGGACCACACTGTTGGGTTTTCCCGTGTTCCCTCCTGGCCGGCGGGACACAGATTTTAATGTTTTAAAGCAAAATAGGATTTTGAATAAGACAATTAAAAAAAAATTAAAAAAAAATAAAAAAAACAGTTCCCCCTTCAGGGGAAATTTAAAAAAAAAAAAAAAAAAAAAATGAATAAAAAAAAAATAAAAAAAATAAAAATAAATATTTAATAAAAAAATTTTTTTGTGCAAAAATTTTAACAACACAAAAAAAAACCCAAACATATTAGGAATCCCCCAAAAGGACCGTAAAAACCCTGTAGAATTTAATTTTAAAATTTAAATTTAAGTGGGGAAAATTGTAAACCCGTGTAAAAAAAATGTAAAAAAAAATTTAAAAAAACTTTTCCCCCCCCATAAAGTAAACTTGCTCAAATTTAAAACGAGGCCTCACCCAAACTGCGTCATTGAAAAAAAAAAAATAAAAAAAGGTTCAAGGGTTGAAAACGAAAGGGAGGAAAAAAACGGGAAAAAAAAAGTTTTGGTCATTAAACCTACTTTTCAGGCCTGGGGCTTAAGGGGTCAAACGGGGAGTCCTTTCCCCAGCCGTGCCAAACCCAGTGAAGGGGCTGTTGAGGGAAAATTTGTTTGCTCCGGGGAAGCTGCAGAAACCAAAAGGCTTTAAAATTTCACATGCCATTTT